>QGQB01000262.1:0-88200 GCA_003385265.1 Neonectria hederae
CCCCCCCCCCCCCCCAGCTCGCAGCAGTCAGAACACGTCTAGCCAGTAGCCACCATGGGCATCAGTGAAAAAGAGTCCCCCGTGGACGCGGACATCGCGGAAACGTCCCACAATGAGAAAGACGAGTCGCTGGGACTGGGAATGAAGCCCAACGTGGCTCAGGCGGCCGGCCGCCGCGGATCCGCCGCTCTCAACATTGTTGAGAATCCCCTGCAGGTTCGTCGAGTTTTGCAATCCCTCGTCCAGCAATTGACATTGGCGCTGATCGTCTGTCTTTCCTCGTCCCACAGCCCAAGTCCCACGAGCAGACCGTCGCCGATGCGCGGCTCTACGCCGAGACGCACGGCATGCCCGAGCACGCCTCTCTCTTCGGCCGAGCTGCTCTCGTCGCGCGTGACATGGACAAGTTCCCGCTGCTGACGGAGCTCGATGAGCATGAGCGCCACGCGCTCGAATACGAGAGGGACCACAAATGGAATGGCTCCAAGATGCTGTGGTACTCCATCTCCCTGTGCGCCGTGGGAGCCGCCACGCAAGGATGGGACCAGACTGGGTCCAACGGCGCCAACTTGTCCTTCCCTGAAGAATTCAACATCCATCATGAAGGAGGGGATGAATGGATTGTTGGAATCATCAATGCCATCATCTTCTTGACCGCCGGTCTCATGTGAGTCCCGTACCAGACCTAATGCCCTTGCTTCTTGCTATCTTGGCTGCTGACCGGGTACACAGTGGCGCCTTCATCGTCGATCCGCTCAACCACTACTTCGGCCGACGAGGCGAGATCTTCATTACTGCCTGCTGTCTCACTGCCACCCCGATTGGCTCCGCGTTCGCCAAATCATGGCAAGGCTTGTTCGCGGCACGATTCGTCATGGGCATCGGCATCGGCGCGAAGAACGCCACGGTCCCCATCTACTCTGCCGAGATGGCGCCGGCTCGGATTCGTGGTGCCCTCGTCATGTTCTGGCAGCTTTGGGTTGTGGCCGGTGAGATGTTGTGCAGCCCCTGGCTCCGAGACATTGCTGACTGAACTGAACTGTCCAGGTATCTTCCTCGGCTTCTGCGCCAACGTCATTGTCAAAGACACCGGTAAAATTGCCTGGCGTCTCCAACTCGGCTCAGCCTTCATCCCGTCTCTCATCCTCGGCGTTGGCATCTTCTTCTGTCCCGAGTCCCCGCGTTGGCTTATGAAGCACGGCAGACATGCCGAGGGCTTCAAGTCAATGTGTCGCTTGCGGACTCACAACATCATCGCCGCGAGGGACTTCTACTACTCGTGGGTCATATACCAGGTGGAACTTGAAGAGACCCAGGGCTCCGGCTACTTTTCCCGTCTCTGGGACTGTTTCGCCGTGCCTCGAATCAGGCGTGCCAACTACGGTGCCTCAACTGTCATGATTGCTCAGCAAATGTGCGGTATCAACAGTACGTCGCCTACCGTCCCGTACCATTCTTCATAACTGACACCCCGCAGTCATATCGTTCTATAGCTCGTCTATTTTCGAAGATGTTGGCTACTCAGCAACCCAAGCCTTGTACGCGTCTCTGGGCTATGGTGCCATTCAAGTCTTCGCTACCATCCCCACTCTGTTCCTAATCGACACCAAAGGCCGAAGGACCTTGACCTTGGCTGTGAGTTACTCTCTCCGAGTATTGCCTCTGCAAATCACTGACACTTTGCCCTGTTAAGACCTTCCCCTTCATGTGTCTCTTCTTGTTAGCCGCCGGCTTGTCTCTGCTGAAAGACGAGGGTAGCCGTGGCGAAAGGATTGGACCAGTTGTCTTGTACGTTCGTCAAGATTGTTTGTGTAATGCCAACTTTTACTAACTGCTTCTAGGTTTGTGTACCTCTTTACGATAGCCTACTCTTTGGGAGAAGGACCGGTTGCCTTCCAGTACTCTGCCGAGGTGTTCCCTACCATTCAGCGAGAGCAAGGAATGGCTTGGGCCGTCTGCATCAACAACACTTTTGGTAAACCTTGCAAGCCGCGCCCCTCGGGGATTTTACTAACCTTTTGATAGCTGGAATCCTTAGTTTGACCTTCCCGCGAATGAAGACTGTCATGACCGCGACGGGAGCTTGTACGTGGATCTTCACTAGCATCTCTTTCTGGATGCCCCGCTGACATTGGTTCTAGTTGGTTTCTATGCTGGTCTTAACCTGATTGCCTGGTTTATGATCTTCTGTTTCGTCCGAGAGACCAAGCAGCTCACCCTAGAAGAGTTGGATCGTAAGTGAACCTCGCCATACTTATCCAAGCTCCCGCTAATATCCCTCATAGAGGTCTTCTCGGTCCCAACAAAAGATTACATCGGATATGAGTTGAAAGTGTGGCTTCCTTACTTTATCAAGCGATACATTTTCCGAAAGAACATCGTCAAGCCACCACCAATCATTGAGAAGGCTGAGGGCGTCCAAGACTCACCTTAGGGGCTCAGTTCAAGGATGGACTCAGCCCCGAGAGAATCTCTTGAGCTATGGCGTAGGCCACATTTTCAGAGAGCGTCAAGGGTTTCAGACGTCTCATTTGCAACGACAAAGAATGAAGCAGTAACTATAAATGCAAACAAAACTAGGACTATACGTCTAGAATAGTCAAGTAGAAAGATTTTATAGTGAATTAATAGTATTAGTTTCCAGTATCCGACCTATTGTTTAGACTGAGAGAAATGCTGGAACATGCTTGGAAAGGGGGGTGGCAACGACTTCTGAATGGAGGCTCGTGGGATGGAGCCCAGGAGATCCACAGCAACGCTTGATCTCATTCACCATGTAGACAGTTTCTGTTTTGGAGCGCGCGTTGGCCATCCAAGGCACGTATTCGCTCTTCTGGAAGGCGTAGTCGTCCGAGGTGCCACCACGACTAATTCAGTGCGCCGCAGCAGACACCATCACAAGATGGGATTGAAAGGTTGGTGTGGCGGCATTGAGCAGCGCTAGCTTAAGCTGTTGAACAAGAAGGAAGTGAGAACAGTGGTTGGTAGCGAGTTGCGTCTCGTGAACATATTTGGTCAATTCAACTTCTGGCGCGGCCATGATTCCAACGTTGTTGACGAGAATATTTACTGTCTCTGTCTGTGCGAGGATGGTCATTGCAGCGGCTTGAACACGTTCAAGCAAACTTTAGTCTATCTCAACGGGTTCCATTCTGTGATCTTGCGAGGTCTTCGAAATAGCTCTCCGCTGCCTTTGACGGAGATACCGTATAATGCTGTCGCCTAACTCCCGTTCAGCATCCAAACAGGCCCGAGTAACGAGTACCAACACTTCCAAGACTGCGAATGGCTAACGGAAACAGCAAAAGAGGCTCCAAAATAGACTGAATCAACGGGCGCGTAGTAAGTACTGCATGGGAAAGGAAGAGGTTTCCCTATTCTTCTCTTAGTTTAGTAAGGAAGAAAGTCGAAACTTATTCTTTCTGCAGCACGTTAGGGTTAATGAAACCATCACAGAGCATACTAAGACTCGCACTTACCAAACCAAGCCCAAACACCGTCACTTTCGGGGTCACCGCTAGATTGTGACCAGATTTTCTCCAGCAAAGTCAGCGTCTTGGATAGATGTGGAGTTTTCATCCAACTTCCTATGTCTGCCAAGGCAGATCTGGCACTCTCTCGGGCGGATCCTACGGCGCAAAGTCCAGCAGCGAACAAGGGCGCGACAAGCAAAACCCTGGGAGAGAGTCCAGACGAGAGATTCATGTTCTGGGCACACCAAATGATCTTCTGGACGCAAAGCTGAGCCTCGGGTCCTGATGACGGTTTCCTCTGGACTCCACAATGGATATGTAATAGGGCAGTGTAAAGAAACGCTGCGTTGCTTAGTACGTAATCCTTTATGTCGTTTGGGGAGAGTGTTGCGAGTATGTGCGGCTTTAGAGAGAGGTTCTCAGCGGCATCACGTTGCAACCTGAAGTGTATTTCGTGGGTCAACGCATCGGCTTCAACGGCGATATCTCTTCCCGGCAAAATGGAATGGTTTGAACTCAGGCCGGCGCAACGGCGATGCTCCTTGACTAGAGTGCCAACATCTCTGAAGAGATCTGGAAGGTCAGACATGACGCCACCAAACACGTCAAAGAAAACCTCGCGGCTGGACGGACAACTGATCCCCAGCTGATCACCAGGCAGTCCAGCAGGAGCGAGGGCTGCCAGTCCCTCGGCGTTGTTGTACCAACTCAAGAGGAAGCCCTCCTCACTCGAAGCACAGGAACAGCTGCCTTGCGTCTCGTTTTGGATGTGAGAAGATTGGAGAATGGCCCTGGCGCCGTTGAGATGAAGACGCCACAGAGGCTTTCCACTGTAGATCTGCGCCTGACAAAGAGTCTTCGTTGTTGCCAATGAAACCACTCGCGTTGTTGAATCACGCCGAACCAGTTGATGGCGAAGATGCGAGATACTGTTAGCCTGAAGGGTTTCAATCAGCTTCTCTGCGTTTCCAGCTAGCCCTCCGATGGCTTCGAGATGGACTGCGGCAAATGCCATTACTGCGTAGAGCAATGAGGGTTGCTGAAGAGCCATAGGCACGAGGAAGCGGCATATCTCGGTACGGGCGAAAGTGCTCGGGACGGTGAGTCGCATCGTTTCCGATAAGTAGAATTGCAACAGGTAGCTGGCCATTGGAGGCATGGGTGGAGTATGTGGATTTAAGATGATTCCGGTGATTGTGTTTGAGATGTGAGAAGTGTTAGGGTCGGCAACCACTCTCGAGTAATCGCTGCTTGGCTCTGTTATAATGAGTTCAGAACCCGACGCTTCTTCTAAACTTGGATGTGGAATAACCTGGTTCTGGGCGTTGTTATTGACTGCAGGTACCACATCTGTTGAGGAAGATCCAGGTTTGGATGAATCACCATTTGTATGCTGACGGGAGTCAGGCAAGCAATAGACAAACCCATCGCCCGTAGTGTCATTATCTTGACGCGAAGTTAGTAAGCGTCAGGCAATAGCACAAGACCCAAGCAACTCACCTAGCCTCTCAACCTCGTTCAGACACTTCCCAAAAGTCGACTTGCGAAATGATCTTCCCCCCCAGTTCAATTTGAGCTCATATTTACACGCAGTGGCAGCCTCGGCACATCTCCCACAGCAAGGCTTCTGTTGATCGCACTTCTGGCGGCGTCTCCGACAGCGCTCGCACCCTGCTCGAGACCTTGTGATCTTCCGCGGGACTTCGTTTGGTGCACTCATGACAAGGGAGCCGGGTTCTTCGTGTTTAGATCGGCGGGTTGATGAAGGATGACGAAGCTGGGTTTGATGGCGGGGAAATCCGGATTATTAGCCCTTGTTGATCTTAGTGCGCCTCTCCAACAGATTACCAAACCCCCACATGGTAGCGACTTTTATGGATCATCACCGAGACCTACCCTACGATCTTTTATATGCCGAGTCTCGGCGTTGTAGAACAATGACTGATTGTTAGACGTCCCGGTTAAGATCTGTATTTCATGGAACTTTCTAGAACCGACACAGTTATGTCCCAACTTCTGTACTTTGACAAATACTTGTTCCTCAGATTTGTTTCATCTTAGCTATGTTGTGGTTAGTTTCGGTTGCACATTACCAACTTTCACGCTCATTCTGCAAGTCGCTTCTTTGTCTAGGCCAAAAGAAAACCTCCCCAAAACGATTTGGTGTGATGGTATTCCGCAATCAGCTTAGTTTTCTGTACTACTCCCAGCTCGTAAACTTGAGCATGCATCTCTGATCCTTCGGTCTTGTTGTAAAGATCTGGTCGTCCATGGCCATGTCCGCATCCATACCCTCGGCTGGCGTGGTTTTGAACTTGGTGTAAATATCCCGCAAGAGCGTCTTCATCTCCGCCATTGCTAAACTGTACGGCGTTAGTCACAGAGTTTCATGACCTTGAAGGTTCAAGTACTTACTGTCTACCGATGCACGCCCGTCCACCGTTGGAAAATGCGAAGAAGAGCCGGTTTCTCTCGGCCAAGCCCTCCTCTTCCAACCACCTTTCCGGGTCAAACGCGTCTGGATCTGGGAATGCCTTCTCGTCCGTTCGATGCATAGAGTACGGCTGGCAGCTCACAATTGTCCCACCGGGTAGCCAATATCCGCCGATGTACTTGCCTCCCGTGGGAACACATCGAGGCAAGCTCATCGGAATGGACGGGAACACTCTGAGTCCCTCCTTGACAACTGCATCCAGATACGGCAGCTGTTCAAATGGAACCTGTTCATTCTGTCGGAACTCATCCCTTAGACGCTCCTGTATCATCTCGTGGCCTGGCTGCGATATTTGCCACATCAAGAAGCAGAGCGCATCACCCGTCGTCTCAATGCCAGCGAGCATGTGATCCATGCATTCTGAGGCGGTGTCAATAGGTCCCAGCCCAAACTTCTCTTCCTGCATGCGGCTGGCGAGTGTGAAATCAGCAGCATTGCCGTGATTTACCGCGCTGAGGACCATGTTCTTAGCTAGAGGAATATCGCGTGGCTTGCCGAAGATGCCAGATTTATTAATGAGACGGCCTAACGTCGGGTTGTAATAGAGAAGGAGTCGGCCTGCAAGATATGTCAGCTATATACGCCCGCACCTATATAGATTTACTCACTGGCAAGGCTACTGTCAAATGTGACTTCCCGCATAATCTCTTCGTCCTGGATTTTGAGAATGGAGTCACTCCCATAGGGATGAAATAAATGGTGCGTAACGCAGTCAAAGGCGTAGCAATGGAGGAAAATCTAAGAGAGGTGAGCGCAAGTCAATACATGTCAAGAAAGTGTCCTTACATATACGTCTAACACTTGGTTTGGGGCTTTAATGCACCTCTTTATCAAATTCTGCGATCTCTCTTGAATTCCGTGTAGAGAAGCGTCGCGCATGACATTTGAGTTGGCGTACCGGTCCGCGATGATTCGTCTTCTTTTGCTGTGCTTAAGGGTGTTAGAAAGCTGAAAGCACTTCGTTCGTGTGTACACTGACGGGATCTTTATCCATGGTAGAAAACATTGTTCTGTTTATCACTTAATTTTGAGCAATATTACTTCGAAGGTTGAGTCAAATACCGAAGGCCAAATTGAGTAAAAAGATTGTAAAAGGTTGACTTGTCGAATCCGCTTCCCTTAGATAGGTATATTTCTTTCATAGCATCGAGAGACGAGAAGACAACTTCGTTGGGCGCAACTCGAACTGCTGGACCATACTTCTGATGCATCTGATGGACATATTGCGTCCGTTTACCATGAAGCTCATGATACTTCAGTGGCCACGACGTGAGTATGCCGAGTTTTGGTCCTGGAAGTGCAGTAAGTGGCGAGCGCAGACGCCTGGCGAGAGCGATGCACACGAACAGAGTCGTTGCTGCGAGAAGGGGAACAATCAAGACAGGCATGACGGTTTAGTGAGTGCAAAGAAAGGCATTGCTGTGGAAAACCGGGAGTGTTGTTTCTCTAGGCATATTTATGCCCTCCGCTCAGTTCGAATACGTCCATGCCAAAGAAGCCCTAAAAAGGAATGTTGAAGAGACGACGGGTAGGCAGTGGAGATGGCTTAGAGATGACACATGATTGATTGGGCGGCTGAGCTTGCGTACAAACATCATGACGCCGTTGAGAGTCAAGATAGTGGTGTTTATGTGGCAATCGTGTAGCCAAATAGGATACGATGGCACTAGATCCCCAACAGGCTTTGCCTTAAAGGGAAAGTGTAAGAGATAAATCTCGTATCAATACGCGTTAGCGCATGACACGAATCACGTCCATCTCTTGGAATTTCCCTACTTGACATCGTGTGGACATCGATCTAGTGGTGCAGTTAATTATAGAGTCATGTGCCGAGATGGAATTGGCACTGACTTGGACAATCGGCATTGAGACCCTGGAACACAATCAAGAATTCATATGACAGTCTGCATATTGTCTATGGAATGGAATCTTTCTTCTAGTTCTCACTTCGGTCTAGTCCGGAAATTTCTACTTCAAATCATGACTTTTTTCTGAGCAAACTGCCCCTTGCCCAACTAAGCGTGAAATGCAGTCCTAGGCTAGCTCACACTCAATGAGGTTCTCGACATCGGACTGCCCACACTTCCAGAACTTGACAATCTTCAAGTTCAACCCGCTTCCTTCGATCAGCTGATACCAGTGATCCTCGGTACGTTCCAGAGCCGAAAGCTGCGTCATCATCAGGATGTCGCCGGCGGTGGCTTCCCAATAAGCACCAGTCCGAGGGATCACACACTCGAAGATCAACAGCTTGCTGTACCCGGGATTCATTGCTTCTGCAAGGGGAGCCAGGATTTTCTTGCACACGTCATCAGGCCAGTCGTGAAGGATGGAGTGCATGAAATACGCCCTAGCTCCTTTGACTGGCTGCTCGGTCAAGAAGTCGTGGTCCTGCAGTTCAATCGTAGAGTCGATGCCCTTGACATCGCTAATGACCACAGGAAGATCCTGAAGGATTAGTTTCTACGGCGTTGGTTGTCAGTAAAGCCATGGTCCAAGTGTTGGTTGAGTCTCAAGTAACTGACGCCTGGATGATTGGGATACAACTTCTTGAACTCATTAATGTCATGTCCAAGGCCACCAGCAACATCGACTATAAGTGGTGCATCGGGCGAAGTATCTGCTCCAGGGAACAGCGTCTCCTCGACAGGATAAATCGAGGGATGCATCCATGGCAAGCGTCCTTGCCTGTATCCGCCCACTACGAAGGAGTTAGGTTCCAATGGGCATTCGTTACTTGAGAGAGACATTAAATACGTACTGTGATGATTTGTGTGAGGTCCTAAGCCAATGGACCGAAGATACTCGAAGCAATTGGGCTGGTCAGTGTTGTAAGACGCGTGCATGGATGTGTGGGCAGCATCAGTAGGATTCTGCCACTTGGTGTCACGAAGGAACTTATAGAACTCGACTGGACTGCGACCAATCCCGCCGAGGCTTTTGTTTGAGAAACGTGTCAGCTTATCATGAAGTTCAGGGTCAATCTCTTCCCGGTCTACTCACAGAGCAACGTAGCCATCGCCGATGACTTCTAAGCTCAACGACTTGGAAAAATTCGTGAGCTTGTACTCGTTGTGTCCTGTTTCCTCGAGATGTCCCATGGCGCAGACGTGGCGCAGTAGACGACCTGAATAGCTGTTAGTTCTGAATTACTCGTAGATGCGTACGGATCAATCACCGACCGAGAAGTACGGCGTCCACTCCAACAGCTGCGGCAAGGTCGTCAACCTTCTGGGGCTTATCCACGCCGTTATTCACCATGCGCTTCCAAAGTCCAGTATCAACGCCAGTGATCAAAGCTGCGTTCAGTCCAGGCTAATATTTCTCAGAACATGCGACGCGAAATGGCTGTCTAGAGGTTGGGAAGTGACTTACGTCGGCCCAGGTGTGCTGTAGCATTGTCTCGCGGGGCGTTTGCAGAGACTGGACCAGACTGCGAGCCTTGATGAGCAGCTCGTGGCGCGTCTCTTCGCCACCGGCATCCAGGTTCTTGTGCAGAGCATTGATGCTTTCGATCAACTGCGGCACAGCCTCAGGATTGCTCGGGCGAGTGGCCGATACAAGGTCAACGGTTTGAGCCATGTTGGTGTATCGAATGTCACAATACTAAGCTCGAAAGTAGGGTAGCTGAAGTAGAGAATGTGAGCAACAAGTGGGAGGAGAATTGTCGACGTTGTCCAGGGGGAATGAACATGTGCCTGCAACTTATAGTGCAGTCGATAAGGAAGTGACCCCTTACTCCTCTGCCCGAGAGCAAAGAAGGCTATTTTATGTACCCTTGCTTGGCACGACGTCCTGAGAATGCAAAGTCTTCGGCCTCGGTGCGGAATCCGTCCCCGGAGCATACCCCAACAAGGCCGGCTAGGAAGTTCCACTAGCTGGGATGTTTCAGTAACCCGGGGGGCACAAACGTATGATCCTATTATGATCCGGCCTTCACAGTTGAGCTAGTTGACGGTTGAGTCCCGGTAGTTGGCAGAGAATTGATTGTCAATTTAGCGCATCATATCACTACGCTGCTTGACCAACATGAAGTGGTATTCTGACTGGGCTCCCTAGCGAAAGTGACGAATTTGTACTATTCCTATCCATCGCAACGAAAGACAGGATTCGGGAGGATATCTTTACGTTGTTGGTTTTCTGCTTCAACCAACGTAGTGTCGTATTTTTGCTGGGTCCTCTTATGTCAGATAATGAGTCCCCCCATATACAATGCGACTGTACTCCTCGGCACCGCAACCCAGAACCAACAAAGGCACGTCTACCCTTGACCACCGGCAATTCCGGTAACGGCGCAACGGTGAGTTATGTACTTGAAAGGTAGAAAGTCGACATCGAGCCAACAGTTTGGAAGCACGTCACTTCCGAAGGATTCAGCCAAGGTTTCCAGCGTGTCGATCATCTACTCCATTTACACTTTATTCGTAATCCCTCGTGATATTCCCTTCCAGCCATTCTCTTGGCGAAGTTGGATGCGGCACGAGATGCCTGTATATTCTAGATGAGCTCAGAGATCCTCCACTATTTGCATTTAACACTAGTTGCTCTAGGCTGCTGGCCAACCGCGCGTACAGTTGCTACATGTAGTAAATCAACTGCCGAGCTGTCATCGCTGCCGGATCCCAGGTCGTTATGAGCTGTCATGGGACTCCTACATGATCACATGTCCCCCAGGGATCGGGACTTCGCAAGTGCATCCGGAGGACCCCTGGATGTTTACTCATTTGCTTTATCGCATTCAAGCCGATCGCCATGGAGAACTTTGTATCGCTGGCATGCAAAAGAAATTCGTGTTGGCTCTTACATGCAGATCCTTTTTCTTCCAGCCTCCAAAACTAATTAATCTGTGGAATTGACATCGGGGTCGCATTAAACCACACCTGTAACCAACTGAATATTCAGGGATCAATCAGAAAAGGAGACACATACTCTCCAGCCTCACCTGCATTCTTTGTTTTGTTCTTGAAAACGTCCCTATGTCCCAACCATTCCTCACTCTACAATCGCCAATAGAATGGACGACAAAGGGCCATTGATCATTGTGGTCTGTTGGACCTTCACTTCTCTTGCCCTTCTATTCGTCGCGGGCCGACTTTTCGTTCGAGCCGCAGTTCATCGCAAGCTTTTCAGCGATGACTACTGGATTATCCTCTCGTCTGTAAGTAGTGGCCTGTGTCGACGACAAGATCACTGTCGATATGAGCGCTGAACTGATCGTCTATTTTCACAACAGTTTTGCGCTATCCTCTCGAATGTCTTGGTCACGATCTCGGTCCGTTGGGGCAACGGCAAACACTTCGACGTGCTTAGCCTGGAGGAAAAGCAAAACACCGTCAAGTGGATGATGGCAGCATACGTGCCGGGGATTGAGACTCTCGGATTTCCAAAACTGGCCGTTATTGCCCTCCTCACGCGATTACTCGTACCGACTCGACTTCATCTTTGGACGTTATGGACCATGGGAATCATATGCTGTCTGTCGCTCACAGCTATGGTCACGACCTTGATCTTGCAATGTTCACCCCCAAGAGCTCTCTGGACCTTTTCCATGCCGAGGGAGTGTTTACCTGCGTCCACTCTAGAGGGCTTGGCCTTTTGGGCGAGCGGTTAGTATCTGTCTTCCGTATAGTCCCAGATGAACCAACTGACGATGTATAGCATTCTCCGCATTTCTCGATTTCTACCTCGCCGTATACCCAGCAATCATACTTTGGAAGCTTCACATGCCCAAAAAGAAGAAGATGGCACTAAGTCTTGCTCTGGGAATGGGTATTGTGTAAGTGGCCCAGCTTGCAAGCTAAGGATGGTGGATAACAAAGAATAGTTCTGGATGCGTTGGCATTGTCAAGGCCACAGGTGTGCCAACCCTTTCAAGCCAGGATGTCAGCTGTAAGTCATCGCATCACTAAAATCTTACCATGAATATCAAACTAACCCGCTATTTGAGATGACTTATGTGATCCCTTATACTGGACATCGTAAGTCCCACTGATTGACCTGTATCCGTGTTGATAGTGAACTAATGAGGGTCCTGAACAGCATCGAGGGCAGCCTTATCATCATTGCAGCGTGCATCCCAATCCTTCAACCGATTCTCGAGATGATCAAAGGGCGGAGCATCTGGCAGACGAAGAAGAGCTCAAGCAACCGTCAATACGAGGACTACAGCAAGCAAAGCGAGCAGCAACCTGGAATCGAGCTGCGGAGTCAACAAAAGAAGAAGGTTGATATATATGGATTCACCGTACACGCAAAAGAGAATAGCGAAGAGAGCATCGTGCACCCAGACAAGCAATCTGCGACTACATCATCCAGTCGCCACAGCGGAACATTCCATTCTCATGATGGCATCGTCAAGACAAACGCTGTCACTATTGAGTATGATAATGAGGAAGAAGGGCCATCATCAGCCGCTACACGATGGGCTGCTGTTTGAGTGTATTTTTGATGCTGATGGTGATCTCTCGCGTCCCGAAACGTCCTGTTTGATAGATGTGTACAGTAGATAACATGTGAAGAGTCTCCCGTCACGTTCCCAATAACTATAATCTGCCCTGGTGAGCCCCTTCCTTGCATTTATTAGTTCCCTCATTCTTGAACTTCGTCTGGGCAAAGTTCTTCTGGGCCCAGGACTCGCAATCGCTTACCCTATAAAGTTTTCTCCATACGTTCGAGAAGTACAACGCCGCTGAGACTATTTCCACTGTAGCCAACCATTGATCATCACTCTCGTGCCTCGGGGCTAAAGTGAGGTAGAGTAGGCGAAAGTAGCTTCTCCGGAAAACGTCAGCCCCTGTTGCTAAGAGGACACGCGGCAAGCACCGTATCCATGGCCTGCCGTCTGCTCTTTCTTTTGGCCCTTGTACGCCTCATCCACGACAGGTTCAAAGATGCCCCTGTCCCTTGTTAGTACTCCTGCGTTGCTGCAAGGTGCATTTAGCGCGAATATCGCGACAAGCGCGCCCGAGTAGATGGCGACTATTAGGAGCCTCTTCCTTCTAGTCTACACTGTTTCGAGCACCTCATCAAACGTGCCCCCTCGGGGAATGGTGGAGCTCATGGAGTAAATTTTGCGGCCTAGCTACGGTTTAGGATGATTAGCGAGACCTTGGACTACCGCGAACGGCGCTGGTAGAAGATAAAGGAATGCGCGTGAGGTTTCCACAGGGCGCGGCGGTTCTAGGACCCGTTGAAGTAGGCATTAAATTCTTTCATTTTGCGGTGCTCTATTATTCCACCTACGGGCTAGAGGCTGGGTACTCATCCGGTTGAGTGAAATCATCGGTGAACTCTTGATAGAGCCCGCAGCGTGTATTCATGGCTGACTTAGTTTGAAGTAAGCATGTACGGGCAAGTCTTGGAAATTTACAGGGTCATCCACTGAGCCGTCTAGGTGATCAAATGCAAGTCACGGAGATGAGAAGTTGCCACCCTCTGGAATAATCATAAGTCACAGTCTCCACGAGTTGGGCATCCCTTTACCTCTTCCTCCGTCTTCTTCGTCTTCTATTAAAAAGCCTTTCCACTGCATATCAGCCGCCTAAATATAAACTAGAGTGATGTGTCTTGCTGAGAAACAGCGGCGTCTTGGAGTAGGAGACTGACAAAACTTCTGACCGCTGGCAAAGTCTGAGCAGTCGAAACAGCACCTTGAAAGGTATGTTTGCTTTGGACGTAAACTTGGGATGGTCTCCGCGAACAATCTGACCCCAGTGATGCGGAACATGGAGTTCCAACGGACAAAAGAATTGCAGCTGTGAAAAGGCTGCGGGAAAGGTGGTCTGCATATCAATGTCCCCAAGTTCTAAATCCGTCGCATTGTAGGAGACGGCCCCAGGAGTTTCCAGTAAGGTCGTACCAGCCGACCAAGGCCAAGGCGAAGGCATCTTTGGAAATACACACAAGTTAAGCTGTGGCAAAGCGTTTTGATCATTGGTGGGGTCTTCTACGCGCTCAATGGTCCCGCTTCCAACCGACATCACAGTTTGGGATGCGAGCTTCATGCTTGAATCGTGGCTCTGGGTCGCAGGTAAGCCGAATTGTCGCCCGTTTCCATCACTTGGTAAGTACCTCGTCCACTCGCCGTCGTCGCCTTTGATCTCAATGATAATGTGAGAGTACTCTGGCATCAAAAGCCCTGGTAATTAGTCGTTAACTTGAACCTGGTCAGCATCCAGGATGACAGGGCTACGAATAGGCCACCTAGGAACAGAAAATCCATTTGTTTCTGTTGCAACCCATCTCCGAGCTCGTTTAAGCTTATCCTTCTTAATGATCTGACCCGAGACTCTGACTCGAGACTCTGACCCGAGCTTCGGTGTTTTGAGTGGCAAGGTGATCTATTTGACGCAGGACTAGCTTCCCTTCTGCCTTCTTCACGTTCTTCGATGAGTCCCATCTGTTGAACTGTGATTCATACTGGGACGGGCTATTTGGTATTTAGTGTCGCCATTCTTGGCAAGAAAGGAGGGAATTGACTCAGGTAAAGGGTCTTGATTTCGCTTCATGTCGTTTCCAAATCTCCGGCGAAATTCGTGGTGGGCGGGATGGCATGACTTTTCGGGGTGGTCAACTGAAGAGTGAGAAGCAGGGAGATGTCAAGGTTAAAGCGGGCGCCCGTTCTCAAGTGTATATATAATGATGCTTCTGAGTCAGAGTGAAAAAGAAAACAGAAACTCTAGGGGGGTCGTGCATATATCGTTTGCCGGACGAGGGTTGCCTTATATTTGGTTGCCTCGGATTTATCACTTCAAGAGCGGCCGGGCCATGCCTCAGCCTGCATTTTTCCAGTGGTCATCCTCCAATCGCGCTATTATGTGGCTCATGTTGCTCCGTGCCGTGTCATCGTGTGAGCCCAACGAGAGAAATTCGGCCTGTCTCACCAAGTTGTGAGCTGCTTATTTAAATCGCACAGGCCTTGATCGAAGCCTTGGCTAGCACATTACTATACTGTCTACGCGCGTCTAGATTTTTCGTAACATCAGCTTGTCATTCTGCTACTTAATATTTTCTGTAGACAAGATCAGAAACCATAAGCGCCCTAAAGTGGGCAGCCGAGCCTCAGCCTTGAAAGGTAAGCGATCGATGGATAAATCACAAAGGTCTAAGTTAAGTACGTAGGTGTTTAACACTAGCTGGAAGCCCAGTTTCACCACTCGTTTCGGACCAAGAGTACTGATTCTCATCGAAACTCTCACCGCCAACGTGATTACAAGTCAACAATGCGTAGATACACGACACTGATGGAACGTGTTCTCCCGCCTCTTCCTCGCGAGTTTGGATGCGCAGCTCATACTAGACACAGGAATAATGTATCGAGTCAAAATCATCACGAATGTGGAGGAGTAAGTCGATGCTATTAGGTTGGATTATGCCGGACAGTTCTCATACCGCCAAGCCTCGGGCTCGATATTGTCTACTATACCTCCGATATGTAGTGAGAAAAAGACGTTCTCAAATAAGAAGTGTATAACGCAGATATTATCTTATTGCTAATAGATGTCCTGTTTGTACTAATAGAAATCGTGGGGTTGAGGGAACTAATAAGATTACAAATAGGTCATTAAAGTTGGGGAAAATCACGGAAACATGAAGAAACATAGGTATAAATTGGCCATACCACCGCTCTTGCTATGAGAGGATTTGTTTATTTGCGTTGATGGCTGTTGCGTTCAAGATGGTGGTCACCGCCAATGTTTCATTGGAAATCTAGGCATGGCCCGTCACAATACCAACAAGCCCTTGAGTTCTGGTGGGGTTCAAGAAGAACAATGGCTTTGTATCTTTCCAAGCACAGCTCGTGAGGCTGCCCAATTTTAAGAAAAGGGAATCCAATATAATAAATAATTCTTTTCTTAAGAATGGCTGTTATCAGAATCAAAAAGAACTATCACAAGAAGATTTGATGATTAATTTCGCACTATGTACGTCTATAGTAAAAACATCTTGAAACATGTAATCATTGATTAGAAAGCTAACGAGTGTGCTGAGAAAGTTGGGTGCTTAAGTGCACAAATACTAGTAGGAAACATAAAGAGTGTAGACATAACACTGGAATAGCTCAGCACCTGGCTGATAAACAAAGGAAAAAAAGAATGTGGGAGTTTCCAGATGGAAAAGCAAGGTAAAGACAACAAACTCCCGGTAACTCCAAAGCAAACACTTCCCTATCCTCCAACTCTGTGTGAACCATTGACTTCCTATTCAGACTTCTCCTGCTTCTCTTCACTCTCCTCGTCCGCCTGCCCCTTAGCCAAGGCCTCCTCGAGCCTCTTCTTCCGCTCAAGCGTCTTCTCTCGCTTCTTTGCCTCTGCTTTCCGTCTTCGCTGCTCGCGTTTCTCACCAAACATATACGGGGCGGCCTTCGTGACAGAAAACATTCCCTTGATGCCCAATCGGAAGTGAGAGACGGCATCCCTGAAGTGAGCCTTGGCCTCGTTGTAGTTGGCGCGTGCCAATTTCGCATGCTTCTTCGAGCGGTAAGCCCTCTCGGCCCGCTGCGCCTTGAGGTATTGTTCCGATGCTTCTTTTCGCGTCGTCATGAGTAGGTTCTCGGTGCCGGAGGTTCCTGGGCGAGGTGCAGACATGTCCTTGTCTGACAAGGGTGAAGGGGGATCAAGCGGGGATTCCTTCGCGTTGGATTTGGACTTGGATTTGCCCATTTTGAAGAGTGAAGGCATGTATATATTCAGGAGCGTTATCAGCTTGAGAAGGCTTGGAATCTTTCGTCGAGTAATGTGAATTAGTGATAGGGTTCGTATTTCGAGCAGTGTAAGGGTGTTTGTGAACGAGTGTCTGATGGGCGAGAAAACAAAACCTCATGGAGAGAAACAAAGTAATGGATGTTGTGAGCACATGTGATTATTATAGACGAGTAAACAGGAGAATTTTTTAACATCCTTGTCGATTTAAGCCAGGTGGTTAAGATGACTTGTCCATGCGCTAGGTCTAATACTACATATTGATTCATGCGATTCACTAAGTATCCTCTTGCTTGACTTCTTACTACAATGTCAGGGATGTTAGCGTTTTTTGTTTCAATGCGACGCATTGAAACGCATAAGAATCTAATTAAACGCGTCGCGAGTCCACGTGCGCGGACCTTTCATACCTCGACCGGGATTTGTTTTCAACAAGGATCGACATTTCAAGGTCACTAAATCACTTCGTCGGCGCTGTTTACAGCTAGAAAACTAGGCTTCAGTCAGGGATCTTCTCCTAGAGTTCTACCAAGCTCTAGAAGCCCAGAACCCGAAACAATGATTATATTTAATGATTTTCCGTTTTTTCTTTTTGTTTGGTCCTTAGTTCTGACAGGGCGTGGCCTACGCTACTAAATCCAAGGTGACTCAATCACGACACGGTCGTTCGTCTTCATAGCTTTCGTACACACGTGCGACTTACTTTATTCTCCTTCCATTCCATCGCATATGACAAGGGCAGAAGCCGATCCACAAGCACAAAGAATCGGGGCCTTCCCCAGGAAAGGTGAGGTACCAATGGAGCTGCCGATGGCTATCTTCTAGGAATGGCGAGGCTCAAAATAGCGATGGTCTTTTTCGTTGGGCTGCAGCATCTTCGAGTCGTTGTGGACCACCGATACAGCCGACCATTGTGAAAATAATTTTGAGATAATGGACACTCTAACTTTATTATATATATTCTATTTCACAACCTTGAGTCGCCATGCTCGCTGAGGTGCCACCGTTTCTTCAACACAACCACAGTTAATGTTCCAAGGCATCGTGATTGTAATTATTCGCTTAGTTATTCAACTCATATTATCATTTGGGCGTCTATAAGACCAGACATAATAGTTAGAGAGGTTTCTCCAGGCCACCCATTCAAGTATAACTGTAAGTTGTATGGATGTTGACAGCCATCACAATCTAGCTTGCGCCATTCAACGTTGTTCTTGTGGAGTATCTAATACGTTGCTTCAATGACAGGCAAACTAGTGACGCCAAGATGTGGACCTTGAATGATTGATTCCAAAGACCTCCTCCGCCAGTGATGGCGTGATCACAAGGTCTTCTAGCATTGGCTCGTTGCGAATGAGTTCTAAGGAGTTCATGAATGAAATCATGCTTTCCCGTTAGATTTAACCTGGCCAATTGCCTCAAGAAAGCGCTGCCCTTAAGTAATCATGCATTCAATGCTGATCCCTACAACCTCAACCTTATTCACAAACTATTTTTTCAGTACAGGACACTGGAACTAAACGCCTTACTACAATGTCCGTTGCTCCCATCAAGCGTGTGGCGGTCATTGGGGTTGGTCCTGCTGCGGCCATCACGATGGACGCGTTGGCGAAGGAAAAGGCATCCGATATCGTTCGAGTATTTGAGCGACGTGAAGGGTCTGGAGGATGCTGGTAAGAACCAACAGCCAGATCTTCTCATATAGCCCGGAGATAACGTTTCAAAGGGCTAGATGACACTGCCCGTCCTCCCACGACTTCCAATTTTCCAGGCCTGGTCGAGAGAAGTGCCGATACCCCGCTGTATATCCCCGGGAACCTATCTACATATATTCCGAAATCAAGTCAGCCGCTATTCGCCGAGTCTTCCATCTATACTTGTCTGTACACTTGAGGAATGGGAGCTCGATTGAAGACATCGATCACATTATTTTTGGCACTGGGTATATATAGCTGGACTCTTCCTTTCCTACCAGTGGTTCCGGGCTTTTCTGGAAGGCCACGAACTGCGGGAAAATATGTGGAAGCGGTTGAACACAGCTGCTCGAGAAAGAAATGCCGAGGTCCTGGATCACGGTCGTGTGTCGCATTTATAGGGTAGGATTAGATAGCGAGAACGATATAAAAGTTTCAAGGACAAGTTCTACTGTAACTTGTGCTGGGGCAAGCTGCGGATGAACTCGATACCCAGCGACAATACATTCAGAAACCAGCGACACGAGAACAAGTTCCTTTTCAGGCTTAGGTCAAATCTAAATACATAACCGAAAACACGAAGGCTAACCTTAAATCATGCTTATTGTCGCAGCGGTGTTCAGCCTTGGTGGCTAAAGTGTCTTAGACTCAACTGCCAAGAAAGTAGTCTGCCTTGCAGCCATTACTTGTCAGCCTAGGTCAAACGCGTTGCGGGACTAGGTTCAATAGTTGAGGGCCTGGACTGTTGGTGGCAAATGTGGTGAATTCCCCCGAGAAAGTGTCCTTGTTGATACAACTGCATCGTGGAGCAGTGTTTATAGTAAAATGTCATGATATATTCCTCTCAAGGGCCCCCAAACTCTCCAATATCACCTGTTAGACGTAGTCAAGTCAAAGAGGCCTCATGTATGTCCAGATCTCTCAAAAGGCTGATGCGACTACACACCCCGACTAGGACACTTATTAGCGTCGGCCTCTACTCCACGCGTGACTGCTTGGAATGTGACTAGTATCAGCCCTATACCTCACGCTCCAATAGCGTTGTTAAATCAGTCACTAGACCACCGCCACCATAATCCGTCGCAGCTGAAGTTTTCGGTTCTCCCACAGCCGTGTCTTGAGCTAGAAAGGGGGTGAAGCCAAATTTCCAGGACTGGCTGGAACAGCTCGCCTAATGTTACTAGATGCAACCGCCAGCTGTCCGGTGTACGTATATTGCGGAATCGGAGGGGACAATTTATATCTTCTTGAACATGTGGCCTCCCAAATTTAGCTGTTACCTTGGATCGCACACGTTAGTTACTCTCTGATTGTTGAACAACCTGGATCGCCGCCGACATGCAGCAACCCCATCATGCCGACGCCCCTACATGGCCTCAGCAGAGCCCTGGCGCGGGTGATTACGATGCCTTGCAACAGAAACCTCGCCCGTGGCAGGATGTGTACACTTTGGAGCCAGACACCAAGAAGCAAAAGAGGCCTGACTACCGCCCCATACCGCTGAGGTGGTGGTTCATCACCGCCCTGATCCTCGTCCTTCTTGGCTTGATGGGGATAACTATCTACACGATATTCGCGCTGAGAGGTTCGGATACAACGGCAAGCCTCGAAAGCCGGGCCGTAATTGCTCTGCAGGATGATGTCCACCTCGTGGGAAGACAGGAGGAGTCTGTGTCCGTGGCAAGTGAAGAACTGGCACCAACCGCCGGCCCAGACGCCACGGATGCCTCTGGACCAGACTCTACCGACGCGCCCGGGGAGCCTACGGCCAGAGCTACGCAGAGCGATGGAGAGGCCAGCGGCGTGCTGACCACAGGTCTGGTGGAATCCGAGTTCACGACAACCATCACCTCACCCGGCTCGAGCATCGTCATCACAACAAGCAAGGAGGTGACGGAAACTACAATGGTCGAGACCACCGAGACTATCGTCGAGTCCGGGTTTACGACCGTATCGCAGCTGCCTGTACCAACAGAGTCAGAAACCGGCGATGTCCAACCCACCGAGCCGCTCTACACCACAGTGATACAACCCCCGCGGACGAGCACTCGAGTCACAGTTGTTCCAAGCAAGGTGGTCGAGACGGTTCCCTTTACAACCACGAAAACAGGCCCTCCCGTCACATACGTCTCGACCGGCACGACCACGCTGTACTCAGTATACACCGTCGGCTCTGATGGAAAGCCGGTGCAGCCACCGATCACGAAGGTCAAGACCAGCGAGATCCCAGGTACGGTTGAGACGCTTGTCGAAACGCAACCGCCAACGACGGTGATATCGACACTCCCAGACGGTCAGATCACGACGATTGTGTCAACTCCATCTCCCATAACGCGTGTGTCGACCACCCCGCCTACTCGAACAGTTATCACCGCCGTCTCATCGCCCACATCCGGAGACACCCGTGTCGTCTACGAGGCCACAACTTACACGCTGACCAGCGCCGGCTACTTCATCGGCAAATTTCTCCCCCCCATCCTCGCCGTGATACTTGCTTTTCCAATCCGCGTCCTGGACCAGTCGGCCAAGCAGTATCAGCCCTTTGCGGCCCTGTCACGCCCGCAGGGAGCAAAGGGTCGCGAAGCCCTGACGCTGAACTTTGACGGCTGGAAGGGCTTCTATCTGCCGTTTGAGATGCTCGCCCACGGCCAGCCTGTGCCATTTCTGACGACTCTCGCGGTCTGGGCCTCGAGCGTCTTTGCGCCGCTTGCCAGTGAAGCCATCGGGCTTAAGATCCATGGCCGCTGTCGCAAAGGCGCTATCGAAGGCTGTGCTCTTGAGCTGGGAGTCTCCGAGAGTGCGGCCTATGCTCTTGTTGGTCTGATGGGCGCTATCGCCGTCGTGCTTGTCATCACACTCACTGTTCTTGGTCGACGCTGGCACACGGGCGTCTTCGCAAACCCGTGGTGTTCGGCCGCAGCAGGCGCCTTCGCGCGCAACCCGGAAGTTCGACCGCGAGCAAGCGATGACTTCCGTGCTATCAAGGCTTCTATCTCTGACCAGCGCTTCGCCATGGGCTGGTTCTACAGCCATGAGAGACGCCAGGAATACGGTGTGGTACTCTGTGATGAAGGCGTTCAGGGAGGACGGCGAGACGAGGGTAGCGCTATGCTCCCAGACGCATCTCACGCTCATGGCATGGCCGATTGTTCTCACAACGGAGGTACCACGCGTCGTCGTGCGCCCGACACCTTTATAGCTCTCGCCTTCTGGTGGCGCCTCGTCTTCATGGTCTTTGTGCTCTGCATCCTCGGCGTGGTTGTCTACTACCACTTTTTCGACGATACCCTGCCAGATGAGATGCAGCAGCTCTTCGAGAGCCAAGAGTTCGGTGTACGCTTCGTCTGCTCTGCTCTGGGCGTTATCGTCATTCTGTGCTGGGAGTGTCTCTTTACCAGTATGTTGCCCCTTGCTTCCTTCTTGCACCATCGCCTACTGACACAAATAGGCATCGCCGTCATCACGCCCTTCCGCCGAATGGCCAACAGTCCACAGGCGCCAACGCGTTCAGTACTCATGACGCGACCGACAAACGCCATATCGGGCTTGTACGTCGGACTGCGATGTCGAGATGTGCTGCTCTTCGTCACGGCACTTGCAGCAGTACTTGCGGAATTCCTGCCGATCCTCCTCGCCAACGTGCCGTACAACCTGACACAGACACGCGATGCCCACGACATGTGTGCACGAGTCAGCGCCGGGCTTCTCGCCATCATGGCATTGGTTCTCTTTGGCAGTCTGTTCGTGCGGTGGCCCGATTTGCCCGTCGATCCGCGCACTCTAGCCGGGGCTATGTGGTACGTCGCCGAAGCGCCCTGGGTCAGCGCGCTCGAGGGCGTTGCTGCAATGGACGCGAAGAAGCGAAAGAGTACGGTGCGGCAACTTGGAGGCCGTTGGACTTACGAGAGGGTTTATAATGGGCAAGGAGACCGGATGGCCATTGAGTTGAGGGATGGATGACGAGGCTGGCTATAAGGCACTTGAAGATGCTTCATTACAAGTTTCGGACCAGGTCTTGTACATTTAGGCTAATTAATAGCGTTATTAACTTACAAATATGATATCCCTGCTTACTTTCATCTTAAATTGAGACTCAGTAGGCTTCAATACATGCCGAAAGATTCTACATGCTCTTGCAAGGATTTAGGCTAAATCGGATAAGTTTTAGGCTCTGAGTTGAAGGTTCGGAAAAGTCATTTTAAGTTGGCGGTGAATGGAAACCTCAGTTGCAACGCGTAACTATTCCCGGGCTTGTTACCCGACCTTTCTGCAGATCTACATGGCCTTACTAGCATATATAGTTAGTATGATGTCTATTGTCACCTGTGGATGGTTGTGTATAACTCTTCCTAGCCATCTGCAGCACGCTTCCACATCACGATGAAGACTCAGTTGTTGTCGTTACCCTTCCTGGCTGGAGGCTTTGCGACACTCTGCGTCGCCGAGAACTCAACGTTTGATAACCCAATTCTCAGCGGCTTCAACCCTGATCCTAGCTGCATCTTTGTACCCGAATTTAATGATACCTTCTTTTGCGTCACTTCGAGCTTTCTCGCCTACCCCGGTCTCCCCATTCACGCAAGCCGCGATTTAATACACTGGCAGCATGTTTCCAACGCCTTCAGTCGGTCAGACCAACTCCCTGGCATGGCATTCCTCCCAAAAGCCACCAGTGGTATCTACGCACCAACACTTAGATTCCATGAAGGCACTTTCTATTTAATGTCGACCCTCGTCAATCAACAACTTCCTAGGGTTAATGACTCTCGATGGGACAATTTCATCATGACCACAACAGACCCCTACAGCTCAGATATGTGGTCTGATCCTATTCACTTCAGCTTCCCCGGCTTCGATCCGTCGCCCTTCTGGGACGATGATGGCTCTACGTGGGTTGCGGGTGCGCACACTGCAGCGTACTATCCGGGGGTAATGCTGGCCCCGCTGGATTTCGAGACGGGAGACATTGGCGATATCATCATGCCGTGGAACGGAACTGGGGGAGCCTCTCCTGAAGCACCTCATATGTGGAAGCGGGACGGATGGTATTATTTACTGCTTGCAGAAGGGGGTACCCGAGAGAATCATATGGTCACCATGGCGCGGTCACGCAGTATCCAAGGCCCTTATGAACCAGCACCTGGGAATCCTCTTCTCACAGCGGCCAACAACACCAGTTCATACTTCCAGGCTGTCGGACACGCCGACCTTTTCCAAGACGCCGATGGCCAGTGGTGGGCTTCCGCTTTGGCTGTTCGAGCCGGAGGCTCATACGGTGAAGACCCTGGGCCCTACTTTGGCAACCTTCCGATGGGAAGAGAGACGGTTCTCACTCCAGTGACCTGGGAAGAGGGCGAGTTTCCTACCTTCACTCTTGTCTCTGGGATAATGAGCGGTTGGAAACTCCCTGCCGAGTCATTCGTCGAATCTGGAGAAGGCCAGCTTAACGGCGCGGATGACTTCGTCACGTTTCAGCATGGGGTAAGCCTACCCATTCATTTTGTACACTTGCGATTGCCGAAACAGAGAAACTACCGCGTCTCGCCACCAAAACACCCAAATACCCTGGCGCTGAAGTCTTCTGTCCTCAATCTAACCGCCTTTGACGCCGACTTTGCCTTGGGTAGAGGTCAAACGTTTGTTGGCCGACGAATGGCGCACTCCATGTTTAGGTATAGCGTGGACATTAACTGGGCTGAGTCCTTGACCAAGGAGGCTATGGAAGTTGGTGTCTCGATATTCCAGGATCAAGCTCAGCATTTTGACTTGGGTATTGTGATGCTCAAGACACAAGGTCAAGGGGTCTTACAACCACATCTGCGCTTTCGTGGACACTCCGAGACTCCATACCGTGGTAGAACGAGTATCCCAGAGAGTTCTATGCTGATGCCAAATGGGTGGATGGGAAGAAAGCTTCGGCTCGAAATCGAGGCAGTCAACAGCACACACTTCCAATTCAGTGCGGGTCTGGCTAAATCAACCGGTCGGAAGTCAGACATGCGCGTATTCGGCTATTGTCGGGGGATTGACGTAGTGCCGTATTATTCCGGTGAGTGGAGATAACTCTTCGCAGCTGGTTCGAATATGAAGAGCTGTTGTTGAGCAATTACGTGCTAATATCTGCTAGGTGTCGTCATTGGCGTGTATGCCACCACTAATGGAAAACATGGGGAGCAAGCTTTTGAGACGTATGTCTCCAACTGGAGATACAAGGGGCTTCGTCAATTCAAGAGCCAGGGAGACGTGGTCCGGGCAGATACGGGGCAGGATTGATGATGGCGGAGTTGATACGTTTACAGTGTGTTAGTTACTCTTAGAAGTATAACTAAGAACGAAACATATTCTGACTCCTAATAAAGGTATATCTTCATTTTTAGGTGTCAAGGCCTTAAGAATTAACTGAACTGTATATCATAATTGAGGATATCCATGTATTTCTACTTTATAAGATCTTCGCTGATGGACTCTTTATCTTCAGAACCACTCGTCCGTATGTGGGCACGTGAATAGAATTTCACCTTCAAAATAGTTAGATTGTCTTGAATGTTGTGACTATCGCAGGTGAGATTGTGCTTGATGGAAGCAGCGTGTTGGATTGACAGCTAACCAAACTATCTTCGCCCATCCACATTCAATACAGACAAACACACGCTGTACTGCTGGGTTCACATTCAACCAAGGATATCGGCTGCTCGGAACACAGCTTGTGCGCTCTTCTCAACCCACTCCTTGGCCTGCTCTACGTCCCCTTGGGCCAAACTGTCCTGGATCGCAGGGAACACATCGGCTCCATAACCGCTCTCCAACCCCGGCGCGCTTACCACGTTGTAGTACGAGTACCTCCCGGGCAGGAGACCAGCGCTCACAAAACCACGGCTGAAATCGCGGTACTTGGAGTTGACCACCTCGAGCAGCACGGTGTCGTTGTTTGCCAGAGCCTGTTCGGCAACGACAGCAATGCGTTCAGCCGCCTCCTCGAATGCCGCAACAGCGTCGTCGAGAGGACTCAGATCAACTTCATAATCAGAAAATACTTCTTCGAGCTGTTCTTCAAGGTCCACAAAGATGTCACGAAGCACGGAGCCCGCAGTCGGAAGGTCCCATGGGATCAGCGGGTCGTCAGCGATGTGGTATGTGAGCAGAGTGACAAACTGGCCCATAGCGACGTGGAGGTGGAATCCTGGATCGGCAAACTCACTCATCCAGCGATAAGTATCGTAAAGACTAGAGATTGATGGTCAGTTGGGTGCTTACTCCCTTTCAATTCCAGAGACTTTCTCACCTGTGATAAGCGTAGACAGGGTCATCTGGTCCAGGTTCTCCCGAGATATCGATCTGTCGGCCAGCGTCAGTCAAAACACGTAGCATCAAGGGCATATTCTCCAGAAACTCACGGAACCGATACCATGGTGGTAGAATGCAGCAAAGTCGCTACCGCTACCCAGCGGCCCAATAACGCCCTCGGTACTATTATACCACATGTCGTACAACGTGGGGCCGGCGCCATAGCCCTCCGGGAAAACGATCTTCTTCATCGTCTCGATTGCAATTGTTTGAATCTCTCCGGAGCCGGCGATGGAGGTTCGTGGTCCAGCAACAGCAGTGTCGACATTGATGTAGGAAACCGTCTTGCTGATGAGATCAGGTAAGTGGTCTTCAACCCACTCCGTGGATCCCATCAAGCCGAGTTCCTCAGCGTCCCAGGAACCCAAGATACTGTGGCTTTGTTAGAGGAATGCTATTAGTACCATGGCTCTCAGACTTACATAGTTCTTCTGGGTTTCCATCCCTGGTCGAGCAGTTTGCCAAAAGCCTTGGCCATTTCTATCAGGATGGAACCACCAGACACGGCGTCCGCGGCTCCTCCTGCCGTCCATCCATCGCGGTGGTTGCCTACAATCACGTACTCGTCAGGATTGGTACCATTTATCGTAGCCAGAACATCCCAGACTGGTTTTATGCTGGCGTCCATGAAGTTGACGAGGTTCAAAGTAGCTCCGGGAGCCGGACCGCTACTGTAGCTGACGTTGGAAAAGGCGCCTAGCCAATTAGTTCGGTTTGCTTCCTCGGCTGATACGCCGTGTCCATCAAGGGCGTGGAGGAGTTGCAGTCCATCCCTCGGACTGATAGGGATGGACGGGATCTTGGGGCCGTATGGGCTGACGTCGCCTCGAGGAGCATCCTTCGTTGACGCATAGCCCACGGTTGATGGATCGCCAAATGAAAGCGAGGCCCATCGCATGCTGCCTCTCTGGATGGAAGAGGGGTGTCTCGCAGGACCGTCTAAGCGGGACTGGTGTTAGTCTCACATATCCCCAGACGAACAAAGCAAGCTTGGGAGCAGGCCACAAACCAGGATACGGCAAGTAGCCATTTTCTTCGGTGATCAGGCCATCTTCCAACGGATCCGTGTACAGAATCGCACCTATCATGTTATTCGCCTGTGCGTTTGATTAGTAGAAGGAAAATGAGTGCCCTACGACTGACCTTTCTTTTGGTAGACAACTCAACTAGGGCTTATATTTCACGGAAAGAACACTCACCTCTGCGTTCTTGATCTTGACGCCACGGTTGGAGCCACCGTACTGAGCCAGAGCAATCTTTCCTTCCAAGGTCACATTGAGGTCCAGCAGGCGCTGGTAATCCTGCTTCGTCCCACGACTAAGTGCAGTCTGTTAAATCTACCATGATCCGAGTGGAGAGAATGAATCAAGGGATTTGATACTAACCCAACATAGACGTATTCTGCTGTGATGTTTCCACTGCCTGTGAGTGCATGAAATGCCGGTTTTTCGTTGACATTAGTGGTTTGGATGTCTACGTCTAGCCGATCTTCGAGCAGCTGGGCAGCATGGGACGAGCCGTCTGGCCGATTCAACGTCAGGGAGCTCTCAAGCGGCTCTGTGTACCTGATCCAATACTCGGCAAGCCACGACTCCCAGCCAGCATCAATCCATTGCTGCTGTGTCCACTCCGCTTGAGTTCTGTTGTGGCCTGCAAAGCGGTACCCAGACGTGTAGTAGAGGGACCAGTCGGCGATTGAGTTGTTGTCGAACGAGTTGACGAGGATGGACTCAGTCTCGCTCAGCGCCGGCGGGAACTCTACGACGTCACGCTTGAGATGACGGCTATTATGGTTTCGGCTGAGGCGTCTGTTAAGGAGGCGCTCCGTTTCCGCCCTATCCGTCACACAGGCGTGAACGCAGGCCGCAGCGACCAGAAAAGCCGATAGAACCTTGGACATATTGGCGCGGTCGAAGAGGCTAGACGTGATGCAAAAGTTGAACGCCTTCCAAGCCGCTCTTGAGCAACCAGGAATACTATTTATAAGCTTATTTTCATCCCGAACATCCGGCTACGTCCGCAGCTCGTCAATGGAACACCGGACATCGTGCGGGGATCGAGGATTCGGATCCCGGTACGTAGGCACTATGACATTTAGTGCTCACCTCGCGTGAGCTCATTGCTGAGAATCGTCCAGAACAGGAATGTAAAGCTTGGGAAACGGCGTGCGGGGAAAGATAAGGTGTGGCGTCATGTTAAGGACAATCCCTTGGCGTGCAGTAGCTGCATTACCTCACCTTCCCACTTGGGCCTGTTTCCGCGTAACGTAGTATATATCTCAGAACAAGGTTAGGATGCTTTGATACTTTAGCTACTAAGGCAATGACGTCTCACTTGTTTCTGTAGGTTTTTATTAATTTCTGGGACCCTATGGCTGGTCTCCTCTGTGCAGACAATATGGAGGTGTGAGATGAGGAGCTACTTCCTCGCCTTTGCAAACATTCTGTCTTCTAGGCTGGTGGAACTTCAACTCATAGCATCAGGTCTACGCGATGGTTTCATACTTTATCATAATCCCAACACAATAGTATAGGAAATTAATCGATTCTCTAAATAGGAGTCCTTTTAAGGATACTGTCTGCGGGGAAAGGGATGAGACGTGCTCCAATATTTATCGCATCGTCTAGTATCACCGGATACTCACTCAGGCGCCCAATGGAGTGTACTGTTTGCACTGTGGCCTTGGTACACTGGTTTGCACTCTCTGGATGCTTGCCTGGAGCTAATCACCACGCACTAGCTGGCTTGAGTGACATGATTACCGTGTGTCCTTGCGCTGGCAGCGTGGGAATCGCCTACGTCTCCAGAGTGGCAACTTACAACATAGCCCAAGGCTGGAGTATTGGGATTTCGTCGGCTTCAGTAACTGAACAGGTTCTGAGCATTCAAGCAACCCTGTTTTCTGGGATATCTTGGCCATAGGTAAGATAGTAGATTGCATCAATCAAAGGGAATCACCAGGAAGCATGCCCGTACTAGTGACGACTAGGTTAAATTGTAATGGCAAGGCGCACTTCTGTAGTTACTCCTTGGCGAACTCCCTATCCCACACCACATCGATGCAAAAGTCCTCCCGGCCAATCCTTCACTGCTCGTTATATGCCATCAAATCTGAGTCAGCTTCCCGGTGTAAGCCAGCGGACCTTCTGAGATACACCTTCCTCTCCAAAGACTTGCGATAGCTCAGGGCCAAACTGTGTAAAGTGACCCCAGGATTCGTAATGCATAGGCACAAGGACATCAGCCTCGACATCGCGGAAAAGCCGGCTGGCCTGCTTCCCATCCATAGTAATTTGAATCAGGTTGCCAGGCACAGAGACCAAGGCTGCTCCGATATTCAACATAGCGACAGTAATGTTGAATATGTCACTGATCTTCTTGAGTTCTTCGATGTAGACAGTGTCACCGGAGAAGTAGATGGCGTTGGGACGTCCATCAGGACTGACACCGAAATCATCGGTTGTAATAACGAAGCCTATGCATTCGCCGCCAGGGAGATGTTGGCATGTTGTGGCTGTGATGTGGAATGTTTTCCCGCGCAATTGAAGTTCGATGCTGTCCCAGGGCTTCATCCCGATGACGGCGGGACAGGGAGCCAATTTGGCAGCTCCGTCTGAAGTGGTTACCACATGACGACCATTGAGGAGCTGGCGACCGAGCTCATCGAGATTATCTGGATGGTCTTCGTGGCTGAGTAACACGGCGTCGATGTGAGGGAGATTCTCCAAACCCAATGCCGGATCAGCTGAGTTTCGAAGAACGTTTCCATCACCCATGTCCCACAATGTTAAGTATTACCCAATATATGCCAATGGACTATGGTCGGGTTGGTGTAGAGAAAATCACAGACTGCAGGTGACGGCGCATTTTATATGTCTTTCCATTCAACTAGTAGTTTGACGTATTCACGAAGCCTTCGAGATAACCACCAATAACAAACTGCAGAACCCACGTCCCGTCCAGCTTACCCATCAACGGCCATTTGACCATAAAATTCGTAAGCAATGACAAGTCTTCAGTCTACAGATTTATCATCAGGTGCCGATTCCCAGTGAGAATGGAACCAAGGGATGATTGAGGCGTCTCCTTGAGTCGTTTCCATCATCCAACGTCAGCACGCTGTACCAAGATGAACCATATTACGACAGCGACCCTAAGCTGTTTTTGGCTTCATTACCCGCCAAGACTTTTGACAGTGCATGTATTTGGGCTTGTTGCGGCCTTCTTATTCAAATATTCCGGTTTGATTAGGCTATTATAGAATAGCGAGCGCCTTGTAAACATAATGTTGAGACCCGTCTAGAAACTCCGAGTTTGACACTGATGATTTAGCATGGGAGAACAAAATGTACGAGCGCAGTTCATCTGTAGTAATGATTGGTACAACTTGGACAGGAGAGGCTCGGTCTACCTGAGCGCGAGCTACGGGATTTCGGGACATTCGGTCGTTGCTTTCTCTCATATTGACGTAGTCGACAGACTGACTTCCGCTGCGGCGTATTGACCACTGTTGTTGATAAGACCCACGCCTTTTTTGGATGTTGCCATGATGGTCATACCAGTAAAAAGCGTCATCTGGGTTAGGAACCATATCTGCGAGCATGAATGCGGCGTTGTGCAGATACAGATGAGTATTGTAATTTAAATTACTTAGATTTCCACCTGTCCAGTCGGAAAGGGATACTCTCCGTGTTATGAGCTGGGCAAATAAAGACGGACAACTTTGATACTATGCAGTAAGCAAGGCTGTTACCTGGATTCTTCAGTATTAACCTTAGAATACCGCGACTTCATAATGAACGATGGATTAATCAGAAGCGAGCATGGCTGGGGTTGTCTCCACAACTCGACGAATGCATTTATAGAAGGTAGCAAAACGTACTTCGGCCCTCTTAACGGACATGTTAAAGGCATTCTTGTCATGAAGTAGATGCACACAGAAGTACTCCTATTACCTAGACTTCTTTATTTGCAATTACTTTGCTCACACTACAGCAGGCCTTAGGTGCACTTGCTTCGCAGAGGCTGAGGCGTCCTCGACATGATGAATGAAGACCTCACGACGGAGTTGAGTTAAATCTGGTGGCTGACGCATCCCAACTCTACACCTCCCCCCAGAGCCAGCGTCCAATTGAGAGAAACGAGTGAGAAGGTTGTGCTTGCACGTTGAGAGCCTAGTTTCCCAGTCGAAGAAGGAAGACTACTGTGAACTCAGAGAGTACAGTCAACCTTAGTTTGTAAGACACCTTGATATTGAAATCAACGCCTTGGCTCACTCTTCATAACACTGGCTAATATTGTGACTCGGCCAAACTCACGGCAGAATGGCCCAAAGTGGCAGGCGATTCGCAAGCATAATCTAACCCCAGACGCCTCAAGCATTGAAACCAGCACCACTGTCAGCAGAGAAAGATAAGAGGATAGCTGCACCGAAGCCAACTGGTTCAACAAGTATACCATCCCCAATATCACTACGGCGGGATTTCGTACACGGAAGCGGCGCGCGAGCTCAATCTTTGCCCGTTGCAGGCGGTGATGCGCGAGGGCCTCGTCGTGAAAAGAAGAGAGCGCATCAGGGCGAACAAGTTAGATGCGTCCTTACCCATGCCGGCGACAATGTGCATGGCGTGTCAGCGGTCAATTGCCAGGTATTTTCTTGGCTCAACGTCGTGCTCCAACCGAGGATATTCTCTAACTTCAACTCAAGCTCAACCCCTGCGAGTACCTTGTCGAGAGGGTGACATTGCCGGCTGGGGATAAATTGACAGTTCTGGGACTCTGAGACACGCATCATCTGAGCCCGCTCCGAATAAACGTGATGCATTTGCACCACACCTTCGTATTCAACTAACTACCCCGCCTGTCTCGGGTCAAGACCCAGCGAGACAACAACGTGGCAATGCATCGAGGCTCGGTACTTGACGCTTGACGCATGAAAAACACCTAGCCCTGAAACTTTGTCAAGGTGACGACTACCGGTGTAAGGAGCAAGGACCTCCGGAGCCCGGAAACACAACGACTCCGCCGCGGACTAGTAAGGATTGCGGCCAGGGGTAGAAAGTAACTCTATTAACCTTATTCAAAGACTTCCCCCGCAACGCTGCGACGTCGTCCAGTCGGAATTGGTGGGATAACTGACGGCTGCTACGGAGAAAATACCCTGCGGAATGGCATGCTCCGGCTGGGCAATGGCGACCGGCAGGGCCCTGGATGAAAGTGGATGTAACAGGTGCGCATAGACAGGAGGGGGGGGACTGGGAGTAATTAGAGTGTCGTTTCTTGGGATTAGAGTGTCGTTTCTTGGGAGGGGGGAGAAACAACTTATTAAAGGGCTTGTTTCGGAGTCGAGAAAGAGAAAAAGAGAGAAAAAGAGAGAAAGGGAAGCTTCTCACCCACCCACTGCTCATACTCGGGACACAACAGGAACCTACCTACCTACCTCCTGAACAGTGAAGAAGACCATGGCTCGATTCTCCCTCCTCACCGCAGTGCTGGCGCTCGTCTCGGCCGTCCACGCCCAGTGCGGCTCGGGCACGCCGCACGCGCGAGTGACGGGCTCCGGCAGCTCGTTCACGTCGACGCGCGGCTCGACGACGGTGTACACGGGCTCCGACTACCGGGCGGCGATCCAGGCGGCCGTCGACTCCATCAGCAGCGGCCAGCGCGTGTCGGTCATGGCGTCGGGCTCCATCGGCGCCAACACCATCACCGTCGGCAGCGGCAAGATCTTCGAGGGCTGCGGCACCATCAACGTCGCCACGCGCAGCGGCCGCGGCGCCATCGAGTCGCTGGACACGACGGGCGTGCAGATCCCGTACCTGACCATGACGGGCAACCCGTACTTCGGGCTGCGGTTCTACGGCACGCGCGACCTGGTGCTCGGCCGCATCACCATGAACCTCAGCGGCGGGCTGGGCATCCGCTTCGACCGCGACCAGGCCGCCAACTCCAACGTCAAGATGGACGTCATCAGCGTCACCGGCGCCGGCAGCCACGCCGTCGAGACGTGGAACATCGACGGGCTCGCCATCAACCAGGTCATCGCCCGCAACGTCGGCGAGTCGGGCCTGCTGCTGCAGAAGACGACCAACGCCCAGGTCGGCCTTGTTGATGGCAACAACGTCGGCGCCGGCACGGGATACGCGACGCTGCGCATGGCGAACAACAACGGCCAGAATCCCAACGGCAACTACAACACCAACGTCTACGTCGACAAGGTGGTGTCGCGCGGTGGTGGTCGAGGCGTGTTTTGCGTGTCGCAGTCGGGCGCTGCTGTCATCACGACGGTCGACCTGGCGAACAACGGGAACAACGCCGTGCTCATCGAGAACTGCTACAACCTGTCCATCCGCGGCGGCACCGTCAACGGCGGAGGCGAGGTTCGCGTTTCAGCTCGCACCGAGTTCCCCAACACCAAGGATGTTTGGATCACGCTGAAGGTCGACGGCACCTCGGTCCGCGAGTCGCCGTGCGGTGACAACGTCAACTGGACTCTCACGGGCAACGGCGCCAGGAACGTCTGCTAAATAGATAAATAGATAAGTCTGTCCGTATGACCTGAACTTGTAAATAGTTTTCTTCTTTCAAGCCTTTACTGGCCTGTTACCTGTTACTATTACTATAGTAAACCTGCCGTCTATTTAAGCATAACCAACCAACCTGGCTCTCTCCCAGCTCTCTCCCAGCGCTCTCCCAGCTCTACGCGTCATCATCATCATCATCATCGCCTGTTATCTGTACCTAGCGTCGCCAAGCTTCGCCCAGAAGCTTGTGCAACGGAGCCAACGCTCCTCGAAGCATGCAATTGGACCGTCGTGCCGCAATCTAGTGTTTTGAGGGGAATATCCCAGTGTGCCAAGCACCCATTCTCCTGGGCATCGTCATGTTAGTGCTTTCATCAAGGTCGGAGAAAGCTTGCGGCCTCCATCCTTCAAACTTCTACAGCAAGCACGGCGCACTTGAAAGTCATCTTGTACAATTTCATGCTCAGCCTCAATCAAGACCTTGGCGCATAGGCGCTGACGTATCTTAGTCTTGGTATTGCACAAACCGGACTCAGTAAAATGGAAGCAAGAGCTAAAATAAAGGACCTTACCATGTGTCTCCCCTCTCGGCTTCCTCCCTAGTTAACTACTCCGTTCGGCTCATCGCCGTCACCGTACAAACTCGACATGGCCGGAGATGATGCCCGATCCTTCATGGCAGAACACCCTGTCCGCTCCTCCGACAACGTGCAATACCTCGACGACGACGAAATCAGCAAATTCCTCGACGACCTCGACCACAACAGCGACGGCCACATCGCCTACAGCGAAGTCGAGCGAAAACTCGACCAAGCCCACCATGACCTCGCCGTGAAGAGCCCAAGCGACCGCGACGATGAAGCCCGCCATGCCTTCCTGCGCAGCATGATGGGATCCAGCGCCCAGACCGTTCCCCGTGATGCCTTCGCCCGCCTCGTCCGCGACTGGAAGATCCCCTCGCTGCAGCAGGCCAAGAAGGCGGAGCAGGATGAGAAGAGTTACTTTAAACACATGGCCGGCTGGCGCAGGATCCGCGCTTATTGGGCCGTCCACGCGCCCGAGGTTGGCTTCGTCGGCCTCGTTGTCTCGATGCAGCTGGCATTTGGCATCTGGCAGCTCGTCAAGTACCAGACCACGCCACAGTATCGCAGTGGCTTTGGCTGGGGCATCGTCATGGCCAAGACGTGCGCGGGAGCTCTGTATCCGACCTTCTTCTTCCTGATCCTGAGCATGTCGCGGTATTTCTCGACGTGGCTGCGGCGGTCATACCACATCTCACGCTTCTTCAACTGGGATCTTTCGCAGAGCTTCCACATCCGCATCTCCTGCGTTGCTATTCTGCTTGCTACGCTGCATGCTCTCGGCCACCTCACCGGTTCTTTCGTTCACGGCAGTGACCCTGCCAACGAGGACCAAGTTGCCGATGTGCTTGGTGCAGATATGGTCCCTCGGCCTTACATCGACTACGTCCGTTCACTCCCGGGTTTCACTGGGATTACCGCTCTCGGACTCTTCTATCTCCTCTGCTTGCTGAGCATGCCGCAGGTCCGCAAATGGAACTACGAGGTGTTCCAGCTGGGCCACCTGCTCATGTTTCCTATTATTGGCTTAATGATGGCTCACGGTACCGCTGCCTTGTTTCAATGGCCTATGTTTGGCTACTTCCTCGCCTTTCCCACCCTCTTGGTCCTGGTCGAGCGCGTAGTACGCGTCATCCTTGGCTTCCATCCCATCAGGGCCACCATGAAGGTACTGGACGACGACACGGTCGAGATCACCGCCGTCATCCCCAGCGAGCGTCTCTGGAAGTACAAGGCCGGCCAGTACATCTTCCTGCAGGTTCCCAAGATCAGCTTCTTTCAGTGGCATCCATTCACCGTGTCTTTCTGCCGCGGAAATAGGATGATGGTGCACATCAAGACGGATGGCGACTGGACTGGCAGGTTGCGCAGATTGGGCACCGAGTCGGGCGAGTCGGAGATTGACGTGGGTATCAACGGGCCTTTTGGTGCGCCGGCTCAGCGGTTCTACGACTTTAACCACTCCGTCATTATTGGTGCTGGGATTGGAGTTACTCCGTTTTCGGGGATTCTGGCCGATTTGCAGTACAACGACGACCTTGATCATGGCGGTCCTGGAAACCGAAGGCAAATATATCGACACGACTCAGATGCGACAGCTACAGCTTCGGAACAGTATCGAACAGATAAAAACGCGACCAAACCCGCAGACAACACGACTCAAGACGGAAACCAAGACCGAAGCACAAATGTCAATGGCCATGCCCAACCTGACACATTCGACGCCGTCGGTCCCGACCTCATCAACGACGAGCGCAAACCCCAAGCCGATGAGTCCAACACCTTCGCCGACGAATACCGCCGCGTCGACTTCCACTGGATGGTCCGCGACCGCAACTACCTCCAATGGCTAGCCGACCTTCTGAATGAAGTCTCCCTCAGCCAGGAATGGCATCGCAAGCACGAGGAGCAGCCGTGTCTCGACATCCGCATCAACACCCACGTCACCGCCAAACGAAAGGAGATTGTCACGCACGTCTACCGCTGGTTGTTGGAGATGCATCGTACAGACGAGCATCCGGCCTCTCCGCTGACGGGTCTGTTGAACCCGACGCATTTTGGTCGGCCGGACTTTGAAACCATTCTTGATGAGCACTATGACGAGATGCTCAAGTTTCGTGCTGGCAAGAGACGATCAGTTGAGAAGAGAGACGGCTGTTCTTCCTCTGGTGGGGACTATGATGAAGATGAGGAGCTCAAAGTAGGCATCTTTTACTGCGGTGCACCTGTTGTGGGCGAAATCCTGGCGGATAAGTGTCGAGAGCTCACCACGCGAGGCCGACACGATGGGAGCAAGATTGAGTATCACTTTATGATTGAAGTATTCGGGTAGACACTTCGCAGTGATCACTAATACAACTTGATGTAAATCCGATTTATATCCCCTGCCAGCCACTACCCAAAGGCCATCGTCAGATCGTGCTCTAACACATGCAAGCTATATGTAGAAGACCGAATGCTGTCATGCTTATACAAGTACACGGTTCGCCTTGATTTTTAAATTAACTGGGCATCTACCCAGAACCCAACGACTTCTTCCGTCACATCCCGCTGCACCCGTCCAGATTGCCACACATTTCCGGCTTTGTTGGACGTGTCCAGCCACTAGTTTATCGCTCTTCTCTTGTCGCCGTTTCCGGCAAAGTGAACCAGGAAGTCGCCGCGACGCGCAACACGTTCGGGCAGTCCGGTGGTATTTTACGCCCGCGTGATCAGCTCGTCGGCGAGGCCTTCCGGGTACGCGTTGAACCAGTGCTGCGGGACTTATTGCACGCCGCTCTTGTACTCATCTTCTTTTATGATGATCTCCATGGCGCTCTGCTCTGTGAGCCGGAGTTTTACGTCGGGTCGGAAGTGGCGGGAGGCGAGGATGTCGGAGAAGAGCTCGATGCTCCACTGGTCAACGTGGACCATGAAGACGCCGTTGTTCAAGCCATTCCAATCGTTGGAGACGAGGAGATGTATTGGGTCTCCCTTGTCTGAGCGAGTGGTCGCAGAGGAATCGGCCTGGGGAAGAAGGAAACTCGTGGGGTGGCGGCAGTAGTCGAGAATGATGGTGTCTCGGTCCGCCCAGAGCAGCCACTGCAGGCGCTCGTCCGGGGGCTTGGCCATCTCATCCAAGATGACGGAGAGGATGAAGGCGGGCTTGTTCCAGAGATCGTCGATGACGGGTCGACACATGAACGTGCAGAGGGTAGTTATGAACAGCGCCGAGCATCATGTGAGTCTGCATTGCGCGCTGATAATGCGACTCCGGCTTTCCAAAGTGCTCGAGGATAGCGGCTTGTACGAAGAAGAAAAAACGACGCCCGCCGCAAGCTTCAGGGGCAGCGAGTTGGTCATAGTGAAAGAGTGACGAAGGTGAAGGAGAGACAGAAACGCCCAGGGGATATAGAGGACCAGGGTGGGTGATGGGCCGTCTACCAGTCTTATAATCTGGGGTGATTCCCTTTTTCTCAGCAGTGGAAAGAGGCATCAATCCCTTTTCAACCAAGTAGTTGTCTCAAGAGGGAAAGGCATCGAGGACGAAGACTTGAATGTGCAGCTAGGTGAGGCTGGAAAGAGTATTGCCTCGCTAGTGAACCATTCCCCTGAGTGGTAACGCCTCTCTCCGCATGCAGGGTCTAGAACTATTGCACGCAAGCAGTGATGATCATGTCGGATGGGAGAGAAGCCAGCGCTGCGTTGGGAAGATCAATGACAGGCCTTTAAATGAGGACAGTTTGCATGTGTATGAATGTATACCCGCATATTCGTAAGCTAGAGATGCTGAAGACCGCTTGAAGTAGAAACAGACCAGGCTCAAGTTCTTCTTATAAGAGGTGAATGAAACCCCGGTTGCCAGTGATATCCAATGCTATCCAAACACATATCTCCCCGCTGGTCCGTTATCGTTGATAACACGTTGATAACACCAAGCAGTCTAGTCCACAACTTGCGACGGATGGGTCAGTGCCTTGCACCAACTCCAAAACTCGTTGGTCTTGACTCTTTTCAGTGATAGCCACAAAGTATATCAGCTTCACGGTGTCCTCCTCCTACATGGACGCGTGCGGGATTACCGACCTAGTGGCTCAGGTCCGAAACTCCGCATCGAGACCCTGACTCGACTGACAGCAGCGACTCGGATGGCCACACGGAACTGCCTAGGGTAGCCACCGGGAGTACCGGGCCTGGTTGTTAGTACTATGGGCGAATGCCGGTAGCAGGCAAAGTACTCTTGCGGTATAAGTTGAAGGAGGGCTTTGTTGACGTGGTGACTTTGAAGTGTGCGTAAATGTTCCCTCGTACCTCCGCACAATCAAGGGACAGCTAAGAAGAGAGTCCCAATAAACCTGGTTTGGAGTCTGACTCAATCCACATTTAGGGCTGGTAGCAAGTAGCAATTGGTTTCATAAGACTTTTTCACTTCCTTCTTGAAGATAGCTAGATCAGATGAGTGCCATGCCCAACTTGGAACATACTTATATCGTGCTCCGTGCATCTCCCTCGGCCTCCTCAAATCACCTCGTGATGTACTGCGTTTTTATCAACCTCGGAGAATCAATTGCACGCCACATTCAACAGATGCTCAGCTGCCAAGAAGATAAGCAATAATGGATGATATGACCAGTACGTGGACTTGGTCAATTTCCAGTATAGGTCTGCCAGCACTGATACATCAGTCCGTCAGTGCCGTCATACATCTGGCGAGGGCTTACGATGCCCCTTCGTAAATGTGGCCCCAATGGCTCAACGTCGTTCAAATTTCTCTTGGTTTGTCAACATATATGCAATTCCACGTTGTGGTATCTACGGAGGAGCCTCCATCAGTCCATATTTTCTGCATTCACGATAACCTATTCAGCCAGGGCTATTTTACAAAGGAAACTGGTCCCCCCGAAGTGATGTCGTCTCCTCCGAATCACACCTCTTAACGATCGCCCGTAGTAAGATAGCCAGTATTTCTAAAATACAGCATCAGACGAATACTGCAAAGATTTGCTACGTGTGACGCCACATGGCTATAGTTGGCAGCTAGGATCAGCCTAGGCCCTGAGATGTTACGGCAGCAAAAAGCAGAAAAGTCCGCTTGTCCGGAATCAGTCTAAACAGTTCTAGCCCTTTTAGCTACATAGTAAGCGGCCTGAAGGCTGTTGGGCGTTGCAAGTTGGCTTGGCAGTGAAGGGACGGCCATCCCGAGTAACACCGAATCTTGCCATTGACCTGAAGGCTTGGCAACTACAAATGATGGTGCCTGTCGTTCCCAAAGTCGAACGATTAATGCTGAATGTCTGCAATTGTTCGGCTCAGAAATATCGAGCATTCAGTCTTTTTGAAGTCAAATTTCACCATTTATGTATGATCATGCTCCTGCTTTCTCCATGGCAACAAACCTATAGAGTGCTTTCAATTAGCTCTCACAAAGAACGCTTCCGCTACACTGGAAGAAGCCGTCCCAGTCCGTTGCTACCTGGGCTGCTACAAGCTTCTCGATCGCGACTGCGGGATGGTAGTCATTGAACCACAACTAAAACGAGATATCAGTTCTTTGTTCCGCCAAGATTATGGAGTCACTCTCACGCATGATACGCCGTCCTCATTGTAACAGGTAGCATCTGGCGCTCCAAATGCCCCAGGGTCCTGGACTGCTGTGTTGAAAGCCACGGACGTGTCGGTGATCTTAGATGTGATGCCATCGTTGTCCTGGTTGAATTCTGCCAATTTGCTTTCAAGCAGCTGGTTGAATTGGTCGATGGCAGAAACCAGCAAGTTGTTCGATGCTTCACCCTGTGCTAGCATCAGGGGAGTCAAATTCGTCGCTGTTGGTTACTTAGTACACCGAGTTCATCAGTCCATATCGAGAAAGCATAATAGCACGTACGTGGCACAGTCAGCAAAGCGAAATTCCGTACGCCAGCATCGTAAAATATTTTCAGCTGCTCGAAGTATGCGTCAACAACCTTTACCAAGGTCTCCGATACTCCGCTGAGATAGTACGAATTTCCCACGTCGTTGACACCCATCCACACGCCGACTACAGTGTTTTCAGAAGTCCACGGAGCCTCGTCTGGGTGGTCTGCAATGCTGTTGCTGAACTGGTCTACCTGGTCGATCAGACTGAGGACAGTGTCAGCATACGGGGCGACTAGATCCGCATCGACCGTTGCTCCGCCATATGCGAAGTTGTAAGACAAGGTCAGCGACGTGTTGAACTCAGTGGCCATAAAGCCAACCCAGTTGAGGCCGCCTGAGGCTGTCCATCCTGGAAGATTGGGGTTTCCAAGCGGATTCGCAGCCGACGGCTGGGTGCTGGTCACGTCGAAGCCGGTCTGGGAGTAGGAGTCGCCACTTTCTGCATTAGTATGCTCTCAGGACTGTTTTTAGATGGAAGTCACTAACAAGCTTATGAAATATTTGACGTCTTCCGCCGCGGCTACATGAGGCAGGAAAAATGTCGAAGCACCAGCGAGTACAGCAAACACCGATGTTTGGACCATGGTGAAACAGAAAGCGCGCCAATGTCGATAGGACCGCTGATTGCGCAAATCGATCAGCAGATAATCACCTGGCTTTTTTCTCTTCAAAATACCATTGTCTGTTATTAAAGGATCGCCTCATTGAGCTTGTTGCCACTCGATGCGTCGACACGCAATTGGTGGAACTGGCCACCACCAGGTCCTGTTTTGGTATTGCGGAGCTTCGGGTGCGAAAGACTAAAGGGGGATGAAACACCGGGTTACGATTTCGGTTACAGGGTTCGGTCTCGATGAACAGATTAACTTTTATTCATCCTATTAGTCAAGCTGTTATGACGCTCTTCTTGTTCTATGCATTTCTTTTTCGCTTTGCCGGCCTGTTTCTAGCAAGGCCTGGACGTACATGTAATAGCTTACAGCTTTCTGTATGCTTAGTCTAAAAACGAGCAGCAGCAGGCAAAGGCTCATGTTCTTAGTTGGTAAGAGGTGCGTTGATGCAATGGACATGCTCTGAAGACTTTTGCATTGTATCTTTCGAATATCGTTCCCTGTTAAGCCTTTCAATTCGAGTTGACGGATTGAAGCAGACAGCCAGCCTACCCTGCAAAAGCGAGTATACTAACAGCAGTCAACTGGTATGAGACACCCGACAAGCTACAAATCTGTACCCAATACGGTCTCCCTTACCTTCGGTGGAAAGAAAACAAAGCATAAGTAACTCAATAAAAGTTGACTAGCCTTATCTCCGATCTAAATAAGTGCGTGCAAGCGAATAACAGTTGTTCCCAAATATACATGACTGAAGGTTATAATCTTCTATCAACAATCAATCATGTATCAGAAGCTGGCAGTTCTCTACTTTTCCGTCAACAATAAAATTGCTTTTAATCCCATGGCGATTTCAAATTAAAAGAAATAATAGGTGAAATTATCTGCAAGTAGCCAAGTCTCATCGACTGATCGTGGTTGTTGCGATCAAGAGCACTCCAGGGTAGTCACGTGACGTCCTGGTTTGCGTTCACCCATCAACCACGCAACCCCACCAAAGAAAACAATGACGATGCATCATCACCTCAGCGTGACTGTCGCATCTACGATTTACGCTGCGCGCCACAAACATGTCAGCACAGTGCAGAGTGTTTGACTGGCTTGATACGATTCCTCAAGATTCCGACTACGCGTACCAAATACCGTCCTTCCCAACCGACAATCCGACTCCATCTCGCAAGCGACGCCGTTTCAACCCTCCGACTCCAGAATCATCGAACCACGAACGTCAATCCAAGGAAATGCCCACGTCTCGCGATGGCAGCCCCAGCAAACGTTCATTCGACTCCTACGACGATGAAGGCGAAACCGAGCAAACACCCCGCGCTCCTCGCAGCAACAAGCACGTCCAGACACCAAAATCCGGGTCCCTCTCTCTCGCTTCGTCGCAATCCGAAAGGTCAGCTCGATCGGGGCAATCCTCACCTTCGAAACAATTCAACGCTCTGGAACGAAGTGTCCGAGGGGTGGTGTCCCGCGAACTCAGCAGGTTCCACCCGCAACCACCGACTCTTGAAGCGCTGCTCGACGAGATCGACCTGATTGCATCTGGCCAGGGCGTCCTGCCAGTTTCCGATCGCGAAATGTTCAATTCGCTGGATAACGAAGAGTACTGGGACCTGAGGTGGGCTCGGAAGGGAAACGCCAGTGATATATACTTCTCAACAGAACGGCAAAGGCTTGGATATACCCCGTCGCCCGACCTCGTTCTCGACATTCTCTTCGCTGCGGCCGAGTGCAACGGAAATAGCCATCCAGAGGCGACATGGAATACGGAGGTGCATCAAAGGGTTCTTGAGACGGCACTACGACAGCGAACGCACCGCGGGTCTCACCTGGTCAACTTTGTTGCTACGTAAGTCACGTCCCCATTGACGTTTCCCATTACCAGCCTTAACGAACTAACCCTTTGTTGCTCTTAAGTACCACGGCGCCCATCATCTCCGAATACCACGCATCCGTCCCACCGACTAAAAAAGTCGACTTTTGCGTCTATATCGACCCCTGCAACGACGTCGACTCGAGTAACAGCGCATTTACCATCGCCACTCTTCGGGATACTCTCCCGTGCGCAGTCTTCAACCACACCGATCATTATCCCCTCCGCGATCGACCCATTGCCCTAAGTATCGAGACTAAGAAGACTGGCGAGGGCTGGGAGAACGCAAGGTTACAACTCGGGATTTGGCAGGCCGCGCATTGGAATTTCCTGCGACACCTGCTTGGTCTCGCCCAGCAGCGAAGCTCTGCGCCAGAAACGGACAACTTGCAGCTGCCCGCTTTCCTTCCTGGGATTATTATTCAAGGCCATGACTGGCACCTGGTCATCACCTCGCCTGAAGGGAAGAAGACAGTCCTCTGGCAGAAGGTGACTTTTGGGTCAACTTCAAGCTCAAAGGGTATTTACCAGATCATTTGCACTCTGCAACTGCTGCGGGAATGGGCGCGGGATTCGTATTGGCCGTGGCTAAAGCAAGTGCTTTGTCAGTTGGGATAATTGGAGTCTCAAGGAAGGAAGGAGTTCTCGCATTTATTTAACATTTGATACCCAGTTTAGTTTACAGCATACTTTAGTCCATGACTTATTCAAGCTTCATCTTGTTCATCACCTCCATCGTTTCCTTCCGCTTAGTCCATGCGCGGTGTTTGTAGTTCCGAAATGGCGGTTTCCTGGATAGCTTGCATTGCTTATTGTCCAGAGTAGAGAAATTTGCCCTGTACACTGTTGGTCTCTGTCTTCCATCACCAGCAGTCGAATGTGGCAAATGTTAGAGAAGAGTACCATGGGTATTGCGTTGAGTGAAGAAGACTTGTGAAGAGCCGAATAGGACAATCGGAGGATAGGATGTACGCCTTATCTTATGCAGTCTTACGTCTCTGGATATGTACTGTACTTGTTGTGTACAAGCTACCAACACTGTCATCCAAAATGTCACATTACGTGTATTAGTGTCGTGTTTCAGACCAGGCCACCAACGTCATGCCGACTTGTTCGTTAACATGGCGTTGGACCTTGGAGAAGGCCTCGGTGGTGCAGTAGCCACAAGAGCGCCTAACCATTCGATAAGGCTGGCAACAATGATATGCAGGAAAGGTCTGCTAGATATTTCCTGGAACCCCCTCGTCTAACATATGCTAATAAAGTCGCAGATTGCATGTTGTCTTTCGATGCTGAACGGAGCTTTGCGTCCACGTTATTTTCTAGTATGCTGTGGTTGATAGATCCGGGATTTTCGGCCTGGGGAGCCTATCATACCGAGTCGAAATATATTTTCAATCGTTTGGTCGAACTATTCGGTAAGGGGATATAGAACAGACTAATAGGAACCCAGAACCTTACTACTTTGTGCGCTCAATCAAGGTGAAGATGAATCTATACAACAGTGAAACCATCCCTCGTTTATGTACAAAAATAGACAAAGTCCTCCTAATCAAGATTATACCTCATGTGCATAGCAGAGGCTACACTACGAACAGATTGCGGTCAAAGAGACGTTGTCGATGAGAGTATCAACAGCCGGGACAATTCCCGTGCAGGTTATCACGAACCGGATAAATGCACCCTCTGACGCCAGAGTAAGAGTCCTGTTCACTACTTGGTATTGGCTAGTAGGTCCTGGGGTTAGAGGAACACTGGCTCCCTGATCGATTTGGTTAGCTGTGATGAACAAAGAGCAACTACCTGGGCCGAAGTTTTGGTTGATACCTAAAGCCAGGTGCAGTCTAAGTCTGTACGACAGGGCGATGTCTAGACCAGACACTTGCTGTCGGACAGCGACGAAGCTGCCTTCGGCTAGATGTATAATACTGCAGAGGGCACAAGTTAGCAACGGTGGATCTAGATGGCGAAGGGATGGTTGACTTACTAGGAATTGTTTCCTTCTTGCGCGACCACGTCACCACTGTTCGATTCCACCCGGCCATTTCCAAATTTGGTCCGGGTTCCGGACCAGGTTGGTTTCATCACAGACTGTGGCGCTCGACGTGGTGGATGTGGCAGCCTCGGTGGTAGTCGTGGTGGTCTCTTCCGTTGTGGTCGTCGTTGTTTCGCCCGAGGCGGTAGTCGTAATGGTAAGTGCTGTACAAGCGAGGGCAGCAAGTCTTCGGGTAAGCATTTTGAGGTTTGTGTAGGAAGGGAGAAGACTAGAACCGAGAAGGAAAAGGCGGAACATGGCTGGGAGCCGTTGGCTTTAAGAGACTAATTTTCTAGAAAAGGAAATACGTAGCGTCACTTAGGCTACGGAGACTATAGAGTATTGGCACTGGAATGCAGGGTTAAACACAAGTGTAGTGCTAGCCATTGGTCGAGTGCTGAAACTGCCTCCTAGCATCCGCGCCTAAAGAAAGGGGAGGTGATGTATTAGGCCCAAATAGAAGCGCTATCGATTCTCAACGGTCGGGATCCGTTGGTGGCGTCGACCAAAAGCAAGCTTGTCGAAGTTCTCAGCGATAAGAGTATGTTTGGGAGAAGGCTCTCTATTGCCTTGGTCGGAACATGTCAGTAACTCTCACAGGATCGTAGTATGTCGGTGCCACAGAAACGTTCTTCATGTCCTTGTATCCAAAGTCGTTCGGGCCACCCAACTCGAGTCCACGCTCAGTGTACCTGAGATGGAATCGTTAGTAAGGACAGTTCAAACAACAACGACAAGAGTTAGCGAAAATGCACTTACCAGTGAGGATGCCCTACAAACGCCATGACGTTGACCCTCAAGCCAAACTTGATATCCTGAGTGCCCAAAGCATACCCATCCATGCCGATGAGACTAATCAGATCTGGGACTGTGCACACAGCTTCTTCTTTCTTCCCATCCTGCAGTGCAGCGTAGAGATACTCGTTCTGGAAAGGTAACACCATGTCTCGGGTCTCGTTGCATACTACCTCACCCACCTCTCGGTCCTCGGCTACAATGGCACGTAGCTTCACGGTACCTTCTGTATAGCCCCCGTCGGAAACGAAGCGGTGAACGTCGACGATTTTACCAGTGTAGAGAAGGCGGCCACAGGGGTTTGCGCGAAGCTACAGACATTGCGAGTGTTTAGTCATTCCTGAACACATGAGAAGAAAAAACGGGTTTCTTACAATAGCGTCGGCGATACTCGTCTTCTCTTGGCGAGCCTGGTAAATTGCCCGGCCGATATGCCATGCCAGGGAAGTCGAGCCCAGCACGCCGCAGCGCTTGAGGTCACCGACACGCATGCCTGCTTGGGCCATTTGACTCAGAAGACCTAGTTCCAGAGCGGCTTTGCGTTGGAGCTTCTCGAGGCGGATTGGATCGTCGCACCGCGAGACGGCTACAGTGTTACCCATGCCGTCTGCTTGTGCGCAGGGCACAATGGAAAGGCCGTTGACTAGAGTAGAGCAATGATGAGCGAAGAGAATCATGAAAGAATTTGGGATAACAGCTCACCATATGTTGTACTGTGGTAGATTCGCGGATAGGCCCGGCCCATGTAGTCGCCGTCAATGGTTGGGACATCCCAGTGTGTTGATGTTAGCAGCGGTCGAAGACCATTCATCCCCCCGATTTCATCCTATGGGACATCGTGGTTCAGAATCGGTATATTTTTTCTTTTACGTGCCCAAGTTGGCTTACTGCGATCAATGCTCCTGGCTTCTTCACTGAGAAGTAGGGAAGAACACCCTCTATGGCGTCGATGGCTTCGGTACCACTTGGTAGGCGCTCAGAAACGACAGCAGGGGCACTTGCGTCTCGGTCAGCAATGAGATGGAAGATGGATCGAGTGACAGAGAAACTTAACCGTATGTGCTTGTTCCAAACACAAGCGTATCGTCGGGCAATGTACTGATGTCAACAACTCGCATCTGTTTTCCCTCACGCAACGCCGCTCGCGCCGCCAGGTAGCAGTTGTATCCAGGACCTCCTCCACCACAAGCTACTACGCTGCATCCGGTTGCTAGGAACTCGCAGTCGATTTCTGACACAAGCCATGTTCCGTCTGCTCTAACCTCAGGTCTGTATTCTGCAATGTTGATCGAGGCGGCGGCGCTGGTTGCGAAGTCCTTGGGCGTCTTCCCCACGGTTTCTTGCTGTTGGTGACCGTTGGTGGTGGGTTCCTCGAGAATATCCTCTTCTGGCGCAACAGCCGAGTTAAACAAGGCATCCGGTCTAAGCATACCGGCCTATTTTCGCCGTCAGTGATATTTCTTCCACCTTGAGGAACTCAGTCATTGGCTCACCGCTTTGATGATCAGCCGAGTTGCCTTGATGGCGCTGTACTCCAGCGGTAGATTCTCCACTGATACAATCTCGACTGTGCCCTTGTCCGCGCCGGCCGAAATGGCAGCGTCAATGGCTCTCTGCTTGGCTGCCTCGACGGCTTCGTGCTCATCCTTGCCCTCGAGAACCTCGATGGTGTCGATTTGCCCCGACACCTTGGCAATGGCCGCGCCGACTGCGTTCGCACAGTCAAAGTGGCTATCAACAACATATAGTTAGTCGGTCAGTCCATGAATCTTCTAGGCTATCGCAACAGGAATAGTGATACTTACGGAGGCCGAATGATCTTCGCCACACCCTTTAGGTTATCCATTTGCACGATGCTCCCGCCTCCTACAAGCACCAATACGGCGTCGTCAGCCGATAACTTCATGCTGTCCACACCGCGCTCCAGCATTCTTTTCATTTCCTCTCGTGCACTGCGTACAAGCTCTGTGCCCTTCAGATGCTTAACCAACGACGTATCACCAATCTCAGCCGCGCCCTCCGCAACTGCAATATCGGTTGCCGTCAGTGTCTTGCCTCCGAAGACGAGAGCATCGCAAAGGAGACGATTTCCAACTGACTCCGGGCCAACTTTGACGGCGTTGGTATCTTGCTTGATGATCTTCGTTCCTCCGCCTAGTCCAAGGCAGAGCACCTCGGGCATCGGGAATGCGCAGCGCACGCCGCCGACTTCGACCCAGGCACCAGCTTGACGAGGGAAACCAGAGGGCAGACTAGAGGAAAACGAATATGTGTTAGCACTTGGAAGAAATGGAGGTTTCATCGTCTAACCAATTACTCACAGCGCACAAAGATCCGTCGTCGTCCCGCCAATATCCGCAACGATGACCTGCCGACCTTCACTCTCACTGACGAGATCAGCCAAGTACGAAGCTCCAGACATACTGTTTGTCGGCCCGCTCGAGAAGGTCCGAATGGGACAACGCTTCGCAGTTTTCGTGTCGATGAGGGTGCCGTCGTTTTGTGTGAGGAACAACGGGCAGGCGGAAAGGCCCAGCGACCGCATAGCGGCTACGAAGCCGGTTATTGTCTTCCGGGCGAATTTGATGATGGAGGCGTTAAGAATAGATGCGTTCTCGCGCTCGAGGAACCCGATGTACCCAACTAATTGGACGTTAGACTCAGCTCCTATTTAATGTGCTTGCGGTGGAATGAGGGATTGTCTCACTGTCTCTTGAGAGGACAACATCAGCTCCGGGTATCTCTTCCAGGATGATTTGTTTTGTCTTTTCTTCTTGAAGACCCTTTGTATCTAGAGGCGAAAATATACCCACGATGACAATGTCCGTGATGCCTTTTTCTCGAATCGTGGCGCATTCCGCTCGAATCTGCGTTTCGTTCAGTGGTGTTATATCGCGGCCGTCAACTGGTGAGCAGTCCATGTTAGCGTTTGTCACTTCGATAATATCGTAGCAAGGGAGTTCAGTAATTGCTTACTCTCTAATCCACCGTCGAGATACGCTGTGTGGCCGTTCATGATACGCGCCAACACAGGAGGGAAGTCGCAAAACGGCGGCACCTCCCGAGTATACGGACCGCATAGCCTCAGCACAGCGACTTTGCGCAGGTTGTGGTTATCCGCTTGGATGACGGCATTAACAAAGTGCTTTAGGGGAGAGTATTAGCCATTGCATGTCTTTCTTTGGTACCTGTATCGGAGTAACCGTACCGTCGTGCCGATCATGACAGCAGCCACGCTCTCTCGATCGATATTTGCATTCTCCAGCGCATTCGCAATCGCCGTCTTGATGCCGCTCGTAACATCGGGTGTCGTTCTGGCTTTCACAGAGCAGAGGATGCCTCGGTCGGGGTCCTTGGACTTGGACGGGTCTGTTTGAAAGCATTGTTAAATAGCTTGTCTACAATCCCGGAATAGATGGAGTTACCCAAGATGATGCAGTCGGTGTTTGTGCCGCCGACATCTACACCTAGACGATGGATCTTCTGTGGTGCTTGGGCCATTCGTTGGCATCTATACGTAGTATCTGCTGAGTGCTGATGCTTTACCGAGTTGCTGTTCACCGAGTTGCTGTTCACCGCGTCGAGGCTTATCAGCTCGTCTGGGCGCGGGGTGCTTAAGTATGACATAGCCAAACAGGGACATCAGTGACATGGCGTTCGGCTTGTGATTTCCCGAGTCCTCTTGTGTGATTCCAGGCCAGTTTCCGCCGTGGGATCATGTGGCAGACTGGACAATGAGAATTCGTCGGCACTACTTCCCTTACAGTTTTATCATCGGCAAGATATGCCTCTGTTGACTAGACGGCTTATCATGAACCCAGCATGATGGTTGCACTAACCTCTCACCAAATCCTTCTTTGGAACTAGCTCCCTCTTGCAACGCTCTGTATCTATGTTTGCCGATGTAATGGGCTAATGTTCCCCGAACTCTCCTCGGCTACACTTGCTATGCATCTTCGCCGCCTCCCTGTACCACAAACGAAGTATTATATTCCAGATTATTTCCAGACTCAGCCTGCAATGCATCTCCATTGAAGTCCATTCCATTAGCTAATTGAATCTATATTCTGCCCCTTTCTATTCCTCCTCTCCCCACATGCGCACGCCGAATTCGCTGCAGCATCGATCATGTCCATCAAAGCGTTGGCTCGCAGAGCCCTGCACAAGCTTGAATTACCAAAGCAAGAACAGGCCACCACGCAGTGGATCAACGAAGACTTGAAGCCTGTGCCCCTTGAGCGACAGACTTGGGGTATGTTACATCGTCTCAAGAGTTCTAGATGACCATCAAAAGCTGACAAGGAAAACGTGGTGTAGGATAGCTGCAATTCTTCGAACTTTGGTTCCTCGTCAACGTCAACATCAGCACCTATCAAACCGGTGCCTCGTTGCTCGCTGTCGGCCTTAACTGGTGGCAAGCCATCATCGTCATCGTCTTTGGGTCGGTCTTGACGGCGTTCTTCGCTGTCATCAACTCCATTTCAGGTGCAACCAGTCACTTGGGCTACTCTGTCGTGAGCCGATCAGTATGGGGTAGATACTTGCACCGATTTTGCAATACCAAAGCGGTACTGACTCTTCATAGGAATCTACGGCGCTTATTTCCCCATTCTTAATCGGATGCTCCTCTCCTTCGTCTGGTACGGCGTGCAGGCTGTTATTGGGGGCAAAATGGTCTTCGTCTGTCTGCGCTGCATCTGGCCATCCCTTGAAGATCGCATCCCGAACACTCTCCCCGAGAACATTGGAATCACCAGCGCCGAATTTCTCGGCTACTTTCTCTTCAACATTATTTGCTGCGTCCTGATCTGGTTCAAGCCTAACAAGCTCCGGTTGTACTTCCACGTCGGTGCTGGCCTGTCACTTCTCGCGTTCAGTGCTCTGCTGGGCTGGGCACTCCGGACAAGAGCGCCTGGGGAAAGTCTGGATGATGCGTTTGGTGATGCGCCTGAGTTCAAGGGCGCCGCTCTTGGTTGGGCTACTTGCAGTGGCATGATGAGCATCCTCGGCGCTGCTGTAGCTGGAGTCCTGAACCAGAACGATTACACCCGCTTTGCACAGAGACCGAGTCAGGTGGTTTCGAGCCAGTTCGTGTCGTACGTGATTTCGTGTGGTTTCACCGGAATTTGCGGTATTCTTGTTACTGCGGCGACGCAAAAGCGTATGTCTTACTCTCTCCAGTTCTCCTCTAAGAACTGTGTTTCCGTCGTCAACTAATGCTCGGTGTTTCTTTCTATAGGATACGGCAATGGAGTACCGCTCTGGGACCCGTACCAGCTCCTTGTTGCCATCCAGGACTCAGCAATGGGCACATCCGGTGAGAAGGGCGCCCGTGCTGCTACATTCTTCCTTGGTGCTGCCTTCATCATTGCCCAGCTCTCCATCAATGTTCCTGGAAACGTCCTCGCCGGCGGACTGGACGTAGCTAGTTTATTTCCAAAGTACATCGACCTCCGCCGTGGAGCATACATCTTGGCAGCATTGAGCGTGTTGCCAAACCCCTGGCAGCAGTTGGCAAGCGGGTCGACGTAAGTGGCAGTGTTTTTTTCGTTTCTCTCCTCTTCCTTTGCATGATTTTTAATATTAAGCACGTTCTCTGCAGATTCTTGGCTGTTCTGAGCGCTTACGCCGTCTTCCTCGGTCCCTTGGTCGGCCTGCTCTGCGTACACTACTACATCATCCAGAAGCGAAAGTTCCACTACCCAGACCTGTACGAAGGATCAGACAAGTCTATATACTGGTACAACAAGGGCGTAAACTGGAGAAGTGTGGTGGCCTGGTTGGTTGGCATGACGCCAAGGTAAGTTATCTCGATAGAGTTATGGTTTCGCTTCTGTCAGACGTTCACATTATACTCGTGCAGTCTTCCAGGATTTATCGCATCCGTCAATACGTCGTTATCAGTTTCCGAAGGCGCGACTAACTTCTACAATCTCACTTTCATTTTTGGATTTTGCATTTGTAAGATCTCTAATCTTTGCTATGGAGACAGCCTATTTGCTAACCAAGCCTACCTAAACAGCGGCTTTCGTTGCGTACACTCTCCACTGGATTTTCCCAGTTGACTTTACGAGTATCACTCAACTAGAGATGGAGGCTGATGCGGATGTCTTCGAAGGACTGCCTAGACCGCGGGATACCGAGGAACAGCACATTGTTATCCCGGAGAATAAGATGAGCCACGAGGGAAGTACATGAGGTTTAAGGGTTGTCTAGTTTATAGTTCTTATTACGATGGAAATTTGTCACGCAATTATTTAATCGCCTGCAAGACATGTAGCAATTATTAATCCAGTCGACGTGATGTTAGAGTGCTCACTGTGATGAAGGATGCAATTTAAATGCTTGGCAATATTCCTTCAGTTTTGACATCCTAGGTGCTAACGACGAAGAACAAAATCCCGGGCAGCAGACCTTCATCTTTACTAAATACTAGATGCTCGATTCTCGATGAAGACATGTGTATTTCACATGAACCATCGGGGAATCATCAAACGTCTTTAGTTAACTAATTCACCTCATCTCCAGCCCGCCAACCTGCGCCTCTCACAAATTCCCAAAGCCTCCTCGCCTCTTTCTTGTCTCTACTGCTCTCTAGGCCTACTTTCTTCAGTATCTTCAAAGCCCAAACGATGCCACCTCCTACCCCGACATCAACCTCGGCCTTTCCCACTCCTCGCACGTAAGCTCGTAGCTGATTCAGCACTTTTCGCCTCAATGGGCTCACTAGAAGTGAATTGGTAGGTTTTGTGTAGGAGAAAAAGAGGATAAGGAGTGATGTGTGGTAGGCTTGAGTGAGCGGGGCGGCGATGGCATGAAACAGAGATGTTGATCTTGCTCTTGTTGCACGTTCATCGTCGTCAGAATTAGTGCCACGACTACTTTCATCGTTGGAATCACTGTCGTTTTCCACGCTGAGAGTATCCAGGGCTTCGTCTTGAAATTCTTCCTCCTCCATTCCCCACCCACAGATCTGGTGCTCAAGCTGTGCTATTTCATCCGAAATGTCAGTTTCTGTCCCCGCCTGTTTCTGCTGTAGAAGCAAGCTGTTCTCAAGGATCAGTTGCAGCAGGGAAGGCGGAATTGGTGAGCCAGTCTGTCGATAGAGCTCTGACGCGAATTCGCTACTATCGCTTTCAGTTGGTCCTCTTTCTGAATTTCTGCCAGCCACTCGATGGTCATCCGAGCCCAAGAACTGTGCCCATATATCCGGGGTGCGTAAAAGGCCGAGCTCAGTTGGACACGACGACGATGAAGGCGTAAGGGTAGAAATTGCGCCGTTCAGTACGCATTCCTGCAGCAGTAGGTACTCGAGACTGAGTAAAGTCTTAGACTTTGCCTGCCGGACAGTACGGCCCGGCAAAGTGGTTGCGATGAAGTGTATGCAATGTGAGAAAAGACCCGGAAGTGACTGGTACTGTTCCGATATAGCCTAATGGGTTGTGTTAACGCTAGACATGCTTGTGAATGTGAAATAAAGCCTCACTACTGTGGTAACCATATTCAGAAAGGTGAGGACTATGTTCTTATGCTCCCTCTTTGAAAGTCGTTCTCCACGGGTCGTGCGAGCAAGACAGGCCTGAGTCAACCGCGTATATCGCAAAGCCGGCTCATGCCATGTTGCATTACCACGCCTCACTCTCCGGCCGCTCAACTCTATATGAGAAGTCTTGTCATTACACCCTAAACCCTGATATACGGCGTCCATATGTGCCACACTCATCGCCAGGAGGCTATACAGCACCGCGCACGAATCAACGGCTGCATCGTTCAATACACTCAGCTTACCAAAACACAGCAACGCTTGGTCAAGACAGGTCTGCGAGTGAACGTTTTCGCCAAGGGGCGAAAGGAGGTTAGTGAGGTGGGAGGAAAAATGGACTAGGAGCATGCGTATTTTAGATGAGGTTGAGTGGTCGATGGGAATTGAGAGATCTTGCCAGGGTATTTGGAGTTGTTGGTGGGCATCGTTGAGTAATTGGGGAGTGTCTCCATGCTGGGTTGATGCTGATCGAAATGTGATGGACGTAGCTAGAAAATGGCCTGGTTGATTTATGTTGGAGTCAGTTGTGGTATTCTCTTTCACTCCTACGAAATGGAACCAACCTGGGGAACTCCTATCCTCGTAAAGAGAACTCGCTTTAGGACCGTATCTGCCTGTGATAGTTGTAGTATCATCCTCGAGTGATGTAGGGTGACAGAGGTTGTCAGTGTCATTTGCAACTGGATGGTAAGCGATACCCAGATACGTAAATCACACAGGATGAATATATAGAGGACTAAAAATAAATGGAAAAGACTGAATCTTACCATCAGCTTGCGTTGCGTTTTGCAAGGTCATGTTGTTACTAAGAATGGGTTCCTCTTGCTCAAGGCCTGCATTAGAGGCTTCTTCGCCGATGATGATGAACCCGTCTTGACTTCCGCCGGAGCCATTGGCAAAAATATTCGTGCTTGCCTGTAAGGAAGTCTCCTTCTCTGGAGGTGGCAATAATGAATTCCCAGCACCGTTGATATCAAGCCCATCATCATCCACTGCTTCTTCGACATCTATCCCGGCGCTCCTTGATAGAGATGAAGGGCCCGAACTGGCAATCAAGGTCCATGTGGTAGAGGAGCGAGAGTCGAACACTCCAAATGGGCCCCTCAGCTGGGTTTCTGTGCTATCCTGCTCCGGACTGCCTTCGAGAATATTTCTGGTAATGGATGTATCTTCGAGGCTCTCAAGTGCCTCACTGAGACATCGGTTCAGATCTCGCTCTCCGGGACTGCCAAGACACAGTACCATCCGTTGCGACATACGTCTTCTCTCTGTCACTACATAGTATTAGCGTTAGCATGGAAAATTGTATAAAGGGATGGAAGCAAATGACGTAACGGCACAAGAGTGGTTGTCATTGTTTCGATAAAACACAAGCCAATCCAAAAGGATGCCACACGGCAACAAATATTTCCACGTACATGTAAACATCTCCCTCCGGCCGGCACCCCTCTCGCCATCGTCGACGTTCCCATCGCTTAGGGCAACATTCTTCCCATGTCGGCTTCCGTAATTCAACCACTTCAGCTTGCCGGCGTATCCGGCACATTCAAGCGACAACCTCGTACAGTTGCCGCATGCAGGCTGCTCGAGCGAGCATTTGACGTGGCGAAGACGACACGTGAGGCAGCCCAGAAGCGTTCGACGGCGGGGTCTACTGTTGATCATGGGAATAGAAGTGGTGGATCGTGATATTGGCTGGGCGGAGCGTCAGGCAAGGGAGGCCGATGAAGTAGATAAGGAGACTCGTCAAGCTTATGAGGTTGAGGAAGCGAGGAAAGTGATGCCGACTAGTGGGGAGAGAGGTGGAGAGGCTAAGACAATCTTGACTCTTGACACCAGAGATAAGCTACGTCGAGATAAGCCCCAAGACGATTAAACATGAACTCCGGAAGTAACGCTAGACTGCCATATCTTTCTTTAGTCTACATGTACATTCCATTGAAGGGAAAGAGGAAAATGAGAGTGGGCTGACTCAACAGCTTATGTAAAGACTACTAACTCAACGTTGCTATCTAACAATCGAGTACGCGGCAAGTCTACAATAGCGCCGTGCACTCAATCTCCACCAAAACATTCTTGGGCACAGCCACGCAGCTTCGTGCCGGCTTGTGAACAAAGTATCTCGCGTACACATCGTTGACGGCCGCAAAATCCCCCATGTCAGCCAGGAAGATCTGTCCAGTGTCAGCTCGCATTCACCATCACAGAACCCTAACTATTCCACCACTCACGTTCACTTTGACCACCTTGCCAATCTCCGTACCCGCGGCCTTGAGCACCGAAGCCATGTTCTTGCAGACCTGCTCCGTCTGCTCCGTCGCTCCTCCGGGCACAACATTGCCAGCGTTATCTACGGGGATGTACCCGGAAAAGAAAACTCACATAGGGACCCATAGCGGGTGCGAGCTCGTCGCTAATGATAGTTGTAAGGTCTGCGTGGGCCATGGCTGATCTTTTTCGTGCGGTCTATGGGGTTGAGATGAGTGAGAGATGATACCGTTTGGCTTGATGGGAGGTTGAGGAGAATATTATAATCACTGCGCAGTTATAAGTAAATATTGAACTTAGAAGAACCTCAACGCTGCCGATACCGGGGGCGATTCGATTCCTCAGACCCAGAGCAACCCGCATCTGTAAGGCCTTGCCGAGAAAGGTCTCATTTGAATGATTCCTAGCGATGATCATAATACCCCGGTTCTTCTCCGCCGCCCTAGGATGCATAAACACGTCACATGCGCCCGAATAACCGCTCCTCCTCTGATGGACGCAAGCACGCGTTCCATCTACTTGTTTTCCATGTCTACCTAGCTTCTTCCCAGACTATGTACAGTAAATCGGAGTCTGACATCAATCCCTTGCAAACATGAGATCATCCACCACTCACAAATATCCCCTTCTCTCCAGCCACTCTTCGAGCGCCCTCTCTTCTCTAGATCTAAACTTAGTATTCACCCTAATCCTCTCCAACACCACTCCCAATCCCCTCGCAAAGCCAACATTCTCACCCTTCCTCTCCGTAAAAAATACATTTACCTCCTCCTCCAGCCCTTCCTCGGCGAACCCACTCAATCCTTGTCTCAAAAAGTGATCCAAGCTAGCATACGAACGAGTGAGCTACCCTTGAGATAGCTGATATCATCAAATATCTCATCAATATCGGGACCATTTTTCACAAGTACATTGATGGCGTGCGAGGCTCGGAGAGAATCGAGCTGGAATGCTGCTTGTAGGCCTTCGCACTTGGTTAAAGCGTTAGTTGAGCTTACAGATCGCTGGTCCGGAAAACTCACAATGAACCTCTTCCAGACATTCCAGTCTAGTGTGCGGCAACAGTTAGAATATCAAACCAAGAAAAGTACTCTGCCAGACTTACCTGGATGAAAATGATCCACTGCCAACCAACCCGCCCAGGTAGCGAATCCTTCTTTTAACCACAAGTCGTTCCACCAATCCATGGTGACAAGATTGCCGAACCATTGATGGGCGAGCTCTGCAGAATGTCAACAAAGTCTCAAGCTTCATGGTTCAAAACAGTTTCCGCACCATGCGCAATCACGTAGCTAGCTCTCTCTTGGTTATCGAGGCTAGATGTGTCCTCGTCGTACAGTAGAGCTGTGTTCTGAAAAGTACAGAGACCCCAGTTCTCCATGGCTCCGTGGGCCTGCAACTAGTGAGCTCTGGTTCGCTGATAAGTACTAGGATTAATATACTTACGAACTGTGGAATCGCAATGAGATCAAGTTTAGGGAGCGGATAGTCGACCTCGAAAATTTCGGAGAAGTAGTCTAGCACACGACAAGCATGCTCTAGCGCGTACTGCGCCTGTGATATCAATCCTATTGGAGTGTATATCCGGATTGGCAGGCATCTTCCACCGTGTTCGCGTTTCGTGAGCGCTTGGATGTGCTCGAACTCACCAATTGCCCAAGCGAGGAGCTGCAAAGAAAGAATTAGTGACAAGTAGGTCAAGTAGAGGCATGGGGACAAACGTATGTACTCATCACTGGGGTCCTCTCAAAGGCAACCACTTTGGTCATATCCTCTATACGGACGACTTTTTTCTCCGGCATATTGCTCAAAACAGTCAGGTACTCTGGAACCTGAATGGTGAAATCAAATGTTGCCTTGAGGTTTGGCTCATCGAAGCAAGGAAACGCTCTACGCGCTTCACATGACTCAAACTGCGTGCTGAATACAAGGCCATTTCCGGTCGCATTGTCTGGATCGGTGGATTTCTGTGTTGATGTGCGATAGAAGCCTGTGAGTGCGTTGCTCACAGTACCCCTGAAACGAATAATGAGTTCTGCTTCGGGTCCAGAGATGGGTGCTGGAAACTGCAAGCCGACTCGTTGGAGCTCCTCGTCGAGTTGAATACCGGAGTGGTGTAAAGAAACTGTGGACGCGAAAGTGACGCTGGCATCGAGAACGTCCAGCTCTTTAGCGTTCAGCCAGATGGTATCGGTTGGTTGATTTACGGTGAGGTGGATTTGCACTTTGCCATGGTAAGAGAAGGGTGCTTGGAAACAGAGGTTGAACAGGGTGATGTTGTAGTGATACGGCTTGACGCTGAGATTGCACTGGTCAGTCTAGAACTCTATCTACGATGGCTGAGGAATAATCACACTCACCAGCGAGGCAGATGTTGATGCTCCATGATTGCGAAGATTTCCAAGTGCTTTGGTGTTGAATTATTGCCGTAATTACACGGTGCTGCATGACATGACCGTCGTGGCGCCTAACAAATAGAGTCTTGGGGAACCTCTGATCATGATTGAAGTGACCTCCCCATCTCACGATCTAGACTAACTGGTATGGACTAACTTAAGTACGTATCTACAGTAGCCTGATAAGTTTGCCGATCCGATAGCACCCCATGTTAGCTTATCTACCACTCACTCTAATGACCTCGGGTGATTTATTAGATATGTAGATACCTCGTTCCTCCTCGAACTACCCCACCAACTCCACTCCCTTGATGCATGCATCCATCTTCCTCTTTCACCCAAAATGGAACGTGTTGCCGACGACCGACGCCGACGACAGAGACGACGACAACGACGAAGCAAGACCCAGCGGCGGGATGACCGGACTCTTCTCTCGTCCACAGCCAGAGACGACTCTCACAGCCAGACAAACTCCCTCCTCCGCGCCCTAGAACCCCTTTCATGGCTGCGCCGTTCGGAGCGCGCCCTGCTACATCACTTCGTCTCCCAGGCGTCCTGCGTTGCCATCTCCTCACGCCATGGACAGCGTCTTTTCTGCAATACCATCGTGCCATTGGCCCTCCAGAGCCCCCCACTGCTATACGCGACGTTGGCGTATTCAGCGGCTCAGCAGGCGAGCTTGCACATGGCCGAGGCGACCGACTTGCACCGGTCCGTGTCGAGATATGTCGGCATGAGCTTGGCCGCGTTCCAGGCAGAGTCGCAGCCGTCTAATTTGAGCAGCCAGGCGAGCCTGCTGGCGGCTTCTCTGATGCTGTGTCTGGTGAGCGTGTCGTCTGGCGATATTCACTCAGGCTCCTGGCGCGTCCACGCCGAGGGGGCGAAGACGCTACTGGCCAGTATCCATCGCTCTGACAATGCCTCTGCCTCTGCGGACCTCGATGCTATCGACATATTTCTGTCGCGCTGGTACTTGAACGTCGAGTCGCTCGCCTCCATGACTTCCGCCGGCCTGGTAACGGGCCAATGCGTGGTGCAAGACACCACCTGGGGCACCATTACCGAGCCTGATCAGTTTGTCCTTGATGTCTGCGACGACCACTTCGGATATCCAGCGAGGCTTGCCATGCTATTCCGCGAGATTGGTGCCTCAGCGTGGGAACGTCGGCGACAACTCTCGCTCTGGCCCTCGTTGACAGACACAACAGCTGAATTCACCGTCCTCACACAACAAGACTTTCATCTAGACGCCGACACTTTACAATCGAGCCTTGACACCATCTCGGCCGATACCCTCCACTCTTCTCGCGGTCTTACCTTCTATCCCGGCGTCCGGGAAGAACTCTCCGAAACTGACGTCCGAGGCTTCATGGCTTGTACCGAGGCGTACATCCACATGGCACGCATCTTGATCGAGAGGCGGGTCAGGGGGACATCTTCTCATTCTGAGATTGTACAAGCTTCCGCTTGCGCTATTATTCAGGCCATAGGTTCCATCCCGCCATCACACGAGCCCTCGCCTGCAATGGCTATCGGGCCTCCACTCTTCACGGCGGGATGTGAGGCGCTGGAGCAGGTCGATCGCCAGGCGGTACGGGATATCTTTCACAATCATTATTCCGAAGTAAGGTCAAAGAATATGGAGCGGGCATTGAGTATTCTGGAGACGTTGTGGGCGAACGGCACCGGTGTAGTCTTGGACTGGGTGGCATATCAAGGTAAGGATCACCCGCACTCTGTGTCATCCTTGAAGCTGATACGTGACTAGAAGCACAAAACTGGGACTTCTTGCCACATTAAGTACTATAGGAAGTTAAAGAATAAATCTGTGAACAAAGTCCTGGCCGAGCAGTATGCAATGATACGGCCTAGACCTCGAGTGTGACTTAGATCAAGGTAATCAAATGTCCCAAAATTGCATCATACTCTTGGCATGGCAAGTCAGCCTTCCCCTTCGGCAACCAAAGAGCTTCGTACGACGGATCAAAATCCCTTGTTTCCTCACGGATCTTGCCACTGACGAATACATGGCCACATCTCGTAAAGGTGCCAAGCTTACCCTCAACGGCCTGCACGATGATTCCCCTTATCTCGGACGATACTTTCCAGTTGTCCTGAAGCGAATAAGGTGTCTGTAGATCAAAAAGGGGAACGAGAAAGAGGCTGTTACTACCAACGGTCCCTGGATCATCGGCCCATACCTGCTTGACGTGCTCCATGCCTGGTCCCTTGAGACAATAGCTCTGCGGACCACCATCGAGCATCACTGCGTTGAGGCAACAACGCATGCGTAAGGAGCCCGTCACCTTTTCACCACGGTGTTGGTCCACTTGTCGGTGGAGGTCAACTTCAACGATGGACGCAAGTGGCTTGATGTCATACGGCTCATACAGATCAACCTGTTGTAGATCCACAGACCCGTTGACAGACGCCCAAGACCACGAAGGCGCGAGATCGTTCCTGGGACTTCGACCGGGCTGCAGAGCTCTCACGTACCACGCCAGCTGAATTTCCATCTTGGGTCGCCAAAGCCCAGCACAGTACTCGAGGTTGAGGTTGTTACGCAAATGCTCAGCTACGCCCGAAATAGCAACCAGCTTGTCGCCAAGAACCGTCAGCCCGCAACCTGAGTATGTGTCAACTAGGCGAGCCCATCGGCCCAGGCCTTGGTCGACCGTATCAGCTGGCGTGAGAAAGGTCGAGCCCTGTTTGCATCCAATCATCATATGCGTGCTAGGTGATTCGCGCCAGGCTATTGTGCCTTTCGACAGTGACTCGCAGGCCGTGAGCTCGCCGCAGTCCCATATAACCTGCTCAGAAGCAAAATGTATAATGCGCGTTGATATGATCCGCTCTTGAGCGACCCAGCATCGACGGTTGAGCGGTGCATTGTCAATCTCTTGAGTGAAGTAGTCTTCATCAATCAGGTGGAAACGTCCAACCAAAACCCCATTGTTCATACTTATAGCCTCTGACCCAAGCGGTTGTGGGTTTCGTTCGGTGAAGAGACCTCCGAAGCTGTTTGATGAATGGGTAGCTGCGATATTGTACACGGCATGTTCGTAGACTTTGAGCATTGTCCGCGCTTCTTGCTTCCAATCTTTGTCAGAGTCCTGAATAATGCACAGAGAGTCGATCCAAATGTAGGATATTCCGAGATCTCGTACGACACTGACAGCGTCTTGGAAAGTCTGAGGAAGGCTAGTAATTGCAATTCCCTGCTTCAAATCCGAGAGATTGCCCTTCTGTAGCTTCAGTATCTCGGCACCGCCCCAGCAATGGCTCAGACTAGCGTACGATCCAGCAAGATTCGCCTCAGCAGACTCCACGAGCCTAACCATGCTTTGGCCGACATATATAAGTCGAGTAGGATACCAAGCTGCACTGGGCGTTGTCAACGAGCATGCGGAGTGGTCAGCGCGACATCGGGCCAGGCACTTTCGAACGAAATCCAGGGTTTCAGGCGACCTAGTGCTTGTGCTTGTGCACTTTGGCTCTTCTTCAAACTCGGTGTCAGAGAAGAATGAGGCAGGTTTGTAGTTACTCACCTCCCGAAAGCGCCGGTTGGAAATGCAAGGCAAGTGCACCAAGCTTCTCCCCGTCAACGAATGCCGAGACCGTCAAGCGCTTAGTACCTTGCTCCGGAGCCTGTACGGTCAGGTCATGAATCACTTGTAGATCTATCGTGGGTTTTAGATAGAGGGCTACGTCCCTGCCATTGGCTTTCAGTTTTCTCAACAGGCTGTGGCAACCATGACATCTGGTGGCTTTCTCTTCGAGGTCAAACAGGGTAACGTTGTACTCTGTTTTCGCCCACCACCAGTCCAGCCGCCATGCTTGTTGGGCAAACGTTAATGGCTGCTCGAAGATTGCCTTGCACGCTTTACACCACATCCTGACAGTGACACGTCCAGAACCCAATGTCAAGTTGCTAGGGATGTCAAGACAACTTTTGGCTAGGCCTTTATTCACGCAATGCGGGGTTCTAATCAGCTAGCCTTGTTAAAAGTTGTCGAGCTGAGCGGGAGTATGATTGGTCACTTATATAGCAGCCTCACCTAAGATTATTCCTGAATAAACTACATTCGCCTCCTCAACCGCGGGTAGCTAAGTCGAAGATGTCAAGATATAAACGGAATCTACGACCCTCAGTCTAGGTTCTAATAGTACTCTCGGCCTCTATAGATGGAGAAAGATGGTGAATTTAACGCGGTTGATCTGGGAAGAACTAGTCTGGCGCCTACGCATTGCTGATGAAGAAAGTTCCAGGCTTCTGTCACATGATAGGTAACCGTCAGGTTCAATAACTTGCACGAAAGATGAAGCCAAAGCAAGTACTAGCTTGTAGGTCTGTAGTCTGCTCGGTCGAGGCCGTAACGATATTGAAGCAGCTCATGGGGCGTAATCCGGGTGCAGCTCATCTCAGCTTGTAATTCATATTGTGCTGGGCTGTGTTCTAAATACATTTGTCGCCATGACTTTATTCTTCATTGTCTTGATCTAGCACATACGATAAGATTATTCCGCCGATTGGTGTGAAAGATATCTGAAAGACAGGGCGTTTGCTAGTCCGGCGCTGGAGCAGCAGTCCATCGCAGTGCCCTTCCTAACAGCAGCAGTTCGATGCCGATTGCAAGGCTTTATTGAGCAGGCTTGTCCAGATTGAAAAGTTATACAATGCTGCGTCTAAGTTTGAGAACCCTAGTATTAAAAACTTTGCCAGCATCAATTTGGTTTCCCTACGTTTCGATATTGTTTTCGCTGATTATAAGTAAACTTTAATGAAAGGCCCCAACAGCCTCTCGACGCGCGTCCATAAATCAAGTCAATAACACCTGATTGGAATGTATGATCTCATCGTACCATAAGGTCAGAACCCATGGTCAATACGGGTCGCAAGTAAATTGACAAACGCCACACAAAGCTATGTGAAAACTAGCGTTCCTGACACACTCTAACAAAATCTACTAAGACTGAACACCACATCGACTCCGATGCAAATGACTCTTTCGAAAGAATCAAAGGATGGGCAGGAAATCTTGGGGCCTTTTAGCTCATACTTATTAGATCGCAAATTGGCAGATATATTAAAACAAAACTGCTAAGGATAAATGCGATAGGAAAGCCGAAACATTTAAGGGGAAACCTTGCTGTTTCGATGTACGAAACATGACCCTTGTCCGGCCATTCCACCAATCGGCACAAATTTGCGATGAAGAGCGAACGGAGTCTCGCCGATCCTTAATTACATCATCAGCAGACATTGGCGGAATTCCAACCCGAATGCAACAGCGGAGCATGGCTGCCGGTGTTGGAAACGGACGGCCTGAGCTAGTCAGACAGGCGGAGAGATCGTTTCGGGCGATGAACTTTAAGCGAAGGGGATATGGTGGTTGTACTTAAGCAGACGAGCGACAGCTTCTTCCTGTGGTTGAGGAGGTTGCCGCAATTGCCTTCCAGTTGTTGTTTGTTTACTGGATTAATTCGTCGTTCATTATGAAGACCACTACTGCCCTGCTGGCTTTGATAGCCGCAACTACTGTGGCCGCTGCGCCGGCGCAGTCTACGACCTCTGTTGTCGCGCGTGCTGATGCTCCTCTTGCGTTCCCCGGCGCCGAGGGCTTTGGTCGAAATGCCATCGGTGGTCGCAAGGGCGCGGTCTACAAGGTGACCAATCTCAAGTAAGTGAAAGCCAAGAGCACACACAATTCATGACAATAATCACAGACTGACACACTTGCTTGCAGCGACAAGGGCGCGGGCTCCCTCCGAGATGCCGTCTCCCAGCCGAACCGCATCGTCGTCTTCGAAGTCGGCGGCATCATCAAGATCACGGAGCGCATGGTCGTCTCCAAGAACATCTACATCGCCGGCCAGACAGCCCCGGGCGGCGGCGTCGTCGTCTACGGCAACGGCTGGTCGTGGTCCAACGCCAACGACGCCATCGTGCGCTACATCACCATCCGCATGGGCAAGGGCGGCACGTCGGGCAAGGACGCCATCACCATCGCCGACGGCAAGAACATGATCTTCGACCACGTCAGCGTGTCGTGGGGCCGCGACGAGACCTTCTCGATCAACGGCGATGTGTCGGACGTGACGATCCAGAACACCATCATTGCGCAGGGCTTGGTGTCGCACTCGGCCGGGGGCCTGATGCAGACGACAGGCGGCGTGAGCTTGTTCCGCAACTTGTACATTGATAACAAGACGCGCAACCCGAAGGTCAAGGGCATCAACGACTTCCAGAACAACGTAGGTCTTGTTTACACAAGTGGCTTAAACTGTTGGCTAATGTAGGTATGTGCAGGTCGTCTACAACTGGGGAGCCGGCGGTGGCTATATCGCCGGAGGCAGCGACGGCGACAGCAGCGTCAACATCGTGGGCAACTACTTCATCTCGGGCCCCGACACGAGCGCGACAGCTTTCACTCGCGGCAACGCCAACTTCCACGCCTACGTCAAGGACAACTTCTACGACTCCAACCGCGACGGCAAGCTCGACGGCACCGCCCTCTGCGAGTCCACAACCTGCTACTCGGCCATGGACATCGTCAAGACGCCCTTCGCCTACTCGGCCCCTGCGACGGTGCACACCGCCGCCAAGGCCCTCGACGTCGTGCTTGGCGGCGTAGGTAACTCCAAGACGCGAGACAGCGTCGACGCAGCCCTAATTGACCAGGTCAAGTCGTACGGCAAGAAGGGCGGACAGATCTCCGACGAGAAGGACTTTGGTGGTGTCGGAACCGTTGCTGGTGGTAATGCGCCTGTTGATTCGGACGGCGATGGCATTCCTGATGCGTGGGAGACGAAGAATGGGTTGAACCCCAAGGATAAGAGCGATGGTATGGCGATTGCAAGCAATGGTTATACAAACTTGGAGAACTACGTCAACTCGCTGGTCGCTTGAGAAAGGTTTCTCTTCCTCCAACTGTATTATATTCATTTGCCCGTACCATAGTTTTGCGCTCTGCCGTCAGTGGACATATCGTTTAGTCTCAATTACTTATATCGAGCACGATGATAAGCTGTCGTTACCAGGTACCTGCTGTAGGGTTTCTTACACTTTTGCACAGTGTAGCGCAGTGGTTTTCTTGCTCTACAACTTACTACTGTAGTGCGGTTCCACGTTGAATCGCTCGCTCAGCTGGAATGCCAAGCCAGAGAGCAAAGCAAATAGTCACGAGTACCTCGATATAGGGTATGGCGGGTCGTTTGAAGAGCAAGGAATTAAGACCACTCACTACCTTTCCCTTACTATACGAGACTAAGTAACAATTAACTAACTATACTGTCAGTGTCGCCCTATTTTCTGGGTTTGCCGTGGTCTACACTGCTTTTCAGGCTATGGCTCTGAGCCGTTTCGTTAATGGTCGTGGCGCGGTACCCCGGAGCGACGAGCGAGGCGCAGGACGCTTGCAGTGTAAATACTGAAGAAAAGATTAGTGCCTTGCACTGCCGCTGTGGGGTAGCATGCGAAGATAAGGTATGACGCAACCTTTCTTCAAAGCTGCGGTTACAGGATTTCTGACAGGGGACGCTGGGTTGAGGCAGATGCCAGGGTTGACGAGGAAGATGTTAGACGAGAAAGCTGATCAAGGCGGCTGAATCTTAGTGAGCTACCGTACCCTGCGGTGATACGCGAGTTCCGGAAGATGGCAACTATCCAGTAAAGGTGATTTCTATTTTCATGGTGATAAAGATCAGCCGTCATTGCATACAATAGACCCGGTCCAACTCGCGATGCGGCCGAGGTATCACTACCCAACCATGAATGCAGGAAACCAGTGCAAAAATAGTCAAGATCGCCAGCAATCTCCCAGCCTCATGCTAATAAAAGACTGCTCATCCTCCGTGGCGCAGACCACACGGATCTCCATCACGGCAGTCGTCAAGGACAATTGTTTAGTTTTGCCAAAGCCGGCACTGAGAGCGAAGCCCGCATCCCGCCCGGTTTGACCCACTGAAACATGGGGGAAAGCGACCATCGCCTAACAATCCGAAAACCGCTCTTGGCGTTGATTGGCGCAATTCGTATCTTGAAGCAAATCCTCCTTGATCAAGGCCTAGGGGTGAGATTTTAGAACCTCCTTCTGCACGCACGGATGGCTAGGAATAGCTCCGCCTGGTATTGTAAGGCTGAGCTGACGGTGAGATTGTCGTCGAGATGCGGGCTTAAAAGGTCGCGTCTTGCTGTAGATTTGTTTCTTGGTGTTCCAAAAGGTTCATCGGCTACTCACTTCAGCTTCAGCTTCTCACCATCTCTCAACATTTAAACCTCACGGATTCACAGGGTCATCTCTCTGATAAGTCCCGCCTTCACAATGGATTCCTACGAGCCCTATAGGTCCAAAAAGACGGCCGACATATCCCCCTCCTACGTGGAGCTCTCATCCACAACACCCAGTCTCATGCTCCAAGAGCAAGACACACGATACTCTTCCGGCCCCGAAGACGACTCCACGTCAAAGACCCAGTCCGATGACTCGGATGAGCAGCTCACGCTCGCGCAGGGCATCCGTCGCTACCCCAAAGTCGTCGGCTACTGCCTCGCCCTCACCGTCGCCATCATCGGCTGGGGCTACGACCTCGTTGTCGTCGGCTCCGTCACGGGCGTGGACTCGTTCAAGGAGGACTTTGGAGCGCGGCTCGACGGCGAGCTGATCATTCCAAGCTTCTGGTTAAGTCTGTGGCTTGCGCTGCCGCCCGCGGGGTCGGTGGGCGGTGATTTGATGGGCGGTTGGTTGCAGGATGCCGTCGGGCGTAAGAGGAGTCTCCTCACCGGGAGCATCATCTCGGCTGTTGCTGTCGCGTGCATCTTCTTCTCATATCTGCCCGAGGGCCAAAACTCCAAGCGCGCCATGTTGACGGCCGGGCTGACAGTCCAGGGCTTCTCCGTGGGCGTCATCAAGACAACCTGCATCACCTATGTCTCCGAGAACGCACCTACATCGCTCCGCGGACCTGCGATGGCCCTCTTCCCGACCTTCACTCTCCTCGGCCAGCTCATCGGCTCCATCGTCGTCTACGTCGTAAACGGCATCGAGGGCTCGCAAGGCTACCGTGCGGCATTCGCCTCGCAATGGGGTCTTGCACTCGCACCCTTCATCATCTCCATTGTCATGCCCGATAGTCCCGCGTACTTGATCCGCAAGGGGCTGGAGCAGAAGGCGATTCGCTCGGCCACGAGGCTGTATGCTCCCAAGGTCAGCCCGTATACCATGGTCGAGAAGATCCGCGCCACGATCAACGAGGAGAGGGCCGTGGCCGCAAATGTCTCGTACTGGGCGTGTTTCAAGGGCACGAACCTGCGGAGGACGCTGATTGTTATCATGGCCAATGCCTTCCCCATGATGTTCGGTCTAGACTTGCTCTCCAACGCGTCCATCTTCCTGCAGACAGTCGGTATGGCTTCGAGCACCAGTCTACTGCTCATGATCGGTGGTATCATCGCGGGAATGGTCGCCAACGGTATCGGCATCTGGGTGCTCTCACGTGTCGGCCGCCGCACCGCAACTATGGTTTCCATGGGCGCAGCCGGCCTCCTCTGGGGCGTCATGGGAGTCTCGGGCTTCTTCAGCTCGCCCACAGCCATCTGGTTGGCAGGCGGCCTCATGATCGCCATCATCGTGGTGTGTGGCATGGGCTGCTGGCCCGCCGGCTACGCCATCATGGGCGAGACGTCGTCTCTCCAGCTTCGTGCCCCGACCCAGGGCCTCGGCGGCGTGGCCTCGCAGGTCTCGTCCATCGCCATGGCCTACGCGTTGCCGTACCTCTTCAACCCGGATGCCGGCGATCTCGGGGCCAAGACGGGTTTCGTCTACACGGGGTTGTGCTTGATTGGTGTGATCCTCTGTTGGTTCTTTTTGCCGGAGTTGAAAGGACGCAGTACTAGTGAGGTGGATCACATGTTCGAGATGAGGTTGCCGACGAGGAAGTTCAGCAAGTGGAAGGTAGAGGAGCATGAGATGGAAGAGTCGTCGCCGCTGGCTACGAGCGATGCCTAGATTGAAGATGAATGGAGTTACGAGGCGTATATAAGATGGCTTGAAATTTGAACTTGATGACAATTTTGTTTACATGTGTGACTAGCATATGTGGCCTAGGGGTTCGGCAGGGATTGATTTTCATCCTGGGATGTGAAGATTGCTGAGATTGGAGTACAAAGGCTCTCCCCTCGTAATCGAGGATTTCCATAACCACAGCATGGTTGTAGTTGAGGATGAGGCTTGCAATCCAAAACCACTTCTCGCTCATATTCTTGGTATGGTTGGTCACAAGGTCAGTCATCATCCATCGAAAGAGTTCATTTGGGAACTTTCGGATGGAACAGGCATCCTGCGTCTTGTCTCTGACACACAGTCGTCCACCAATAACCGCATTATCAGCGGCCGCAAGCTAGACATAGCGGTTCATGTACACAATTTCACATAGATTATTGCCCTTTCTAAGAATAGACAAACCGGCCAAATGAAACAAATAAACCCCCCCCCCCATAGCCCAGGTCTCCTCTGTGAAACACAAGCTACATAATATATCCATGGCTTGGATTTGAGAAGCTTTCCTCAAGTAGTTTTGCCCTATTTGACATCAGAGATCTTGAATCCACCCGGGCAAAGCGTCTGGAACACACCTGACGGATCATACTTTGCGGCTGCGTCATTCACCTTTTTCAAATTCTCCTCGCCATAGCTCCCTAGCGTGTTCTAGCTCTTTCCGGCATAATTCAAGTACGTCCACTCCATATTTACATCCAGCATCGTAGCGAACTCCTGCACCGCCTCTATCCACGCCTTGACCTTAGGCTTGGCAAACCCTTCTTGCTCCGGTGTCCGCACCTGAGGCCCTTCACTGTAACTACCAAAGAGCTTCCTTACATGCTGAGTTGTTCCGTTGGTATGTGACATCGCGTTAACAGAGGGACCAAATCTTTCAAGTACTTTAAGCATGAGGTAGACCCATACATCAACAAAGAGCAAGGTTTTCTCGTAACTTTGCCTTGGCAACTAGGAAATTATAATGACCCTAATCAGTAGTTCTATAATAGCACATTGACTTGATTTAGCTTGTTCTGAACTGCGCTAGGCTACGTGTTGATAATGAACGGTGACATCATCCTTGTCGGCCGAGTCGGCCGACAGCGATGGGGCTCCTCAAACTCCGCTCGGGGTGTTCTAGAACTCTGTAAATGTGAGGACAAACTCCGTCGGGGCTAGCCGTTGAATTTCTCTTATTTTATTTCAAAGTCTCATGTCACATTTCACAAGATGTAGTGTTGAGCCTAATCTTCTCGGTCGAGTCGGCCGACACCTACGAGATTTCTTCAACTCCGCCATGGTGTTTTCGGAACTCCGTCAAGAATAAGTATTTAAACCCAATCATGGTTATCTCTTAAGCTTCTTCAATTACATCTATATTCTCAAGTTACATTCATTTGTTTCTGTGTTGTCGGCTACTGTTGAACGTGCCTATTCATCTACCTTATCACTTCTGACCATTACTCCTCCTTTTTCGTCACTATGAAGATCCTCATCGTTGGTGCAAGCGGGTCGATTGGAGGCGCAGCTCTCCTTCAGTGTCTTGCTCATCCAAGCATCTCGAAGGTCGTCGCTTTTGTGCGTCGGGATCTGCCTGCCGATGTATCTGACCATCCGAAGCTCGAGAGCGTTTTGATCAAAGATTTCTCAACATGGCCAGAACATGTCTTGCAGGAGCACGCAGACGCCGTTGGCATGATCTGGTACGTTTTTCATTTAACAGATAAGTAATTCTTTACTAATACATTGTCTAAAGGGCCATGGGCTCATACAACGGAAACCGTGAAGCGGACTTGGACTATCCGATGGCCTTCTTAGAAAGCATGGAACGTGTATTGGAATCAAACCCCAACAGGCCCCGATTCAGATGCGTCCATTTGAGCGGAAATTTTGTGCGTCAGGACCAAGAACAAAAGCTGCTGTTTATGGAAGGGCCACGAAAGATCAAGGTATGAACCAATTCATCATGCGTTTTCCAGATCTAATATTTGTTCAGGGGCTACTTGAGTCTAGAGCTCTCGAGTTCGCAGAAAGTCATTCTCATATTTGGGAGACTTTCATCGTCAAGCCAGGAGGAGTTGTGACAAAGAAAATGATGGCTAAGAAGATGCTAGTTCCTGGAGCGATTGTTGCGTTGTTTGGCGAGAAATGGTGCGTCCTAAATGAAGAGCTGGGTGCCTTCATGACGTACCTTGCCATTAATGGGGAAGGAGAAGATCATCTCATCGAAAATGCGCGCATAGTGAGAAGAGGAAGGGAACTATTGAAATGACAGGACAAGGGATCTAAATTCTAGCAGATGTGGGACAGAGACCTAAGCGAGGCTCGAGTGGTTATTGTATTCGTGATTTTGTCTTAAAACAGATGCCATAATTAGATAATGAGTGCGTCAAGCATGGCAAGGCAGCCATCGTAATTTGATTACAAGATAGTCGGATCTATCAATTCATCAATAGTAAACGCTCCGTGTCTATGTGAAAGCTCTTGAGCAGAGTTTGGCACATCCGGCGATGATGCCCTAGCTGCAAATACCAGCTTTACTAGATGTGCAGCCGAACTTTGTGTGTCAAGCAAAGGCAGGATCGAAGAGGCAAGGATGTCTTCCATCCCCGACCAGGTCGTGTCAGATGCCTCCGCAACGGCGATCTCAGAATTAAAGGAAACAGAAGTGTTGGGATCAGTTGGACTCGCTGTAAAGGCAGTCTCGAAGCTGGTACCAGCGATGTCCAGCATGGTGGAGAGAATGTCAAAGCTTTGTCTTACTGTGTGCTCTCGGCTGGAGAGATTTCCAAAGGTTTCGAATGCGTCAATGACTTGCTCGAGTAGAGCCCGGTCTGAATCGTATCTGGAAGCCTTCGGGTGCATCTTGTGCTGTCCAAGCTGCACTTTGGCAAGGAGAAGAATTGCCGCAGCTGCAAACGCCGACTGATCGACGCTTCTGCAGCGGGATAGTTGATCTCTGACGTGCTGCAGTCCGAGGTAACGATGAAGCGTAATCCTGCATGCCTCTATATAGCTTTCGAGACTGCTCAAAGCGCCATTTGTGGGCTTTCCAAAAGCGATAGGTATGTGCGCATAGGCTCGTGCTTGGAAAAACCACAGCTGGCATACAAGACGGCTAGGCTCCTTGGCTGAATCGAGAGATCGATCTTGACGAAACAACGGGGGTTTCCACCAAGAAGAGGGCATTGAGTCTTGTATTCTGTCTAGCGCTTCGTCTACCTCCTGGAGGATATCGACGTCTTGGTAAAGACCAACGGCGTTTCTTTGGGCAATGCGTGCCACGATTAGACAAATCCGCCGCTGGAAGTTTGCGTCGTTGTCGGCGTGCGGGTCATTCCAGGTGTCGTCGTCAGGGCCAAATGGTGCCATGCCAAGGCCGGGCTCAAGGCCGACGAGAAGACTGCAGTAGCAGTCGCCACAGATAGCCGAGAGCCACAGGCGTCGGTGAAGGGCGGTCTCAGTGCAAGGTGGGTTGCGTACGGGTAGAGAGAAGCTGTTCTGAAACCCTTTCAGTCTGGCAATGTCGAGAACTCTCCTGAAGGTCATCCATGTTGTTCTGAGAGCCCCGTCGTTGAGTTGAATCGTGCTTAGCAGAATCAGGCACTCTATGCCATCCATAGAGCAAGCTTCGTCGTCATTGGATAGGAGAAACGCCTTGACCCGCTCGACAATCAACTCAATGGCCTTTTCGATGCTTTGAGACTATAGAAACTTCACATCAAAGCTCGCTGGAAGTTGCTGCATATATAGCGCAAATAAGAGCAACGTTTTGGCGACATGCATGGCACTGCCTCTTGAAATGGCAGGGATGTCTAGGAGCTGGACTGTGTCGTCTGGCTTCAATACGCTCCCAGGAGGGTTTTCTGCCCCCCAGAGCCATGCAGTCGTGTTTGTGACTATGGCAACTGCATCTTGTGAGGATGGCAGAAGAGCCACAAGTGACTGCTTAGCATCTGGCGGATCTGGCGGTTGGGTCATGACGGGGCCATTGTCGTCGCCGAGAGGAAGGATTCCATCGGTTGTTGATTGAAGCAGCTGGTACTGTGTAAGTACTTGGACCGTTTCATCATGATGTGCCTGATAGGACTCACGAAATCGTTCCAAAGAGAAGTGGGAACCGTAGACTCAAATTCGAATGCACCTTCCACTGGCTTGGATCGTTCTTGAGCCACAACCAGCCTTTGCAAGAGAGATTCAATGCGCTCTAGCCTTGCTTCATGTTCTAAGCCCATCTCCTTCTAGAGCGCGGGGTATTGTATCCAAACCAAGCACTGTACCCCGTACGGAGTAGATAGTTAGTTCCTAGTTCTAACTTGAGTCTTTGGAAACAACAAGCCGCATGGGCTTCGTGTTACACACTCGAATCACGAACGCAAGCCGACACATCGGCACACACTCTCTATTTATATCTTGGCGCCTATCCCAAAGAACAGGCCTGCATTATAGATCAGAACATGTGAAAATGTCAGCACAGAGTGATGTAAGATAAGCACTAACAGCTACCCCTCCGCACATCCCGATCGCCCATATAAGGTAAAGCAAGAAATTCCTCTGTATTACTCGGTCTCCAGTCCCCTTTGTGCTACGTAAACCCGACAATCTCATCAATTGTAACGGAAATGACGACCTCAACGACTGAACAGCTGCACAGCATCCTCGAAAAGGCAGGCGTCCAGTTCGCGGTACCAGACTCGGACGAGTTCGCGTCTCTGCAAACGAGCTACACAGGCCAGCATGATGAATCCCGGCCCCAAATCATCAGAAGACCACAAACGGCGGAACAGGTTGCTTCCATCATCGAGGCTTGCTTGTCCCTCAACCTTGAGCCCGTAATTCGAGGTCGTGGACATGACGTCTTTGGTCGTTTTTCAGCTCCCGGCGCCGTAAGCATCGACCTGCGCGACCTCACCACCGTCACCGTATCATCGGACAAGAAGACGGCCAGAGTTGGAGGAGGAGCAACAAACCACGGCGTCCTCGAGGCCTTGAGTGAACACGGATTGACGGCTCCCACGGGGTCTTGTGGAACAGTTGGGTTCGTGGGATGGTGTCTCGGTGGCGGATTTGGTCCCTATGTTCATTCTTATGGACTGGGAGCCGACCAGATTGTTGGTGCACGAGTCGTCAATGCCAAGGGCGAGTTGGTCGAGGCTGATGCCCGGTTGCTCAAAGGCTTGCGTGGCGGAGGTGGAAGTCTCGCTATCATTGTTGAACTGTACGTGAAGGCGTGGCCCCTTTCTGAGGTAAGTGACTTCAGTCTGCTCTGGCATCTTCTACTTTAACTTATTCTGCCGGGCTGTTTAAGCTAATTCTTACAAGGTCCAAGCCGGAATGCTCTTTTACGAGTCGTCCGACATCGCCGCTTCCGTCACTACCTTCTTCACCAACTACAACAACCTCATCAACACTTATAAGGACATTCCCAGCAAGTTCTACCTGCTGCCCTCGGCCTGGATCTACCCAGGTATTGGACTGACTCTTACTTGTGGGTTCATCTGGAACGGGTCGGCAAGCGAAGAGTCCCGTTTGTGGCTGGACCGTGTGGGCAAGCTGGCACCACTTGCACCCAACATCACGGATGTGCAATCGACAGTTGTGAACACCAGTGCACTGGGCTTCTCAGCCATGGTCAAGGACATGATCCCCGCTCAGGTCCTTGGTCGATGTCAGTCAGCAGATATCTCGCACTTCTCGCCCGAGGTTGTGGCTGAACTGGCCAAAGTTGCCGACGCAATCCCTCGAGATTGCTCCGGTGGCATCTACGTCCATAGTCTTCGCGCAGACAGCCCTTCATGTGGTGACGATGTTCCCGATTCCGTTCTACCATATCGAAATCCGCACATCATGCTTGAGCTGCTCGGGCTGGGAGATGAGGTTTCGGCACACAGCGCTGCAGCATGGGCACTAGATGCGCGGAGGAGACTCATGGCACTTGAACACGCAGAAGACCGCACCTATCTGGCTTTGACCGCACCGGAATTTGTGGACTTGGAGGTGATTTTCGGTAAGGAATTAGTGGAGTTGCGCAAGCTGAAGCAGGAGTATGATCCAGAGGGCGTCTTCAAGCACACGCTGCCGAAGCTGGTATGAGGGAGGACTACGTAGCTGAAGTGCAAAATTGGTAATCCGTATAGTGAAATTGATCATATCAAACAACGACTGAAATTCAGATTTCAAGATCAACAACCACCATTACACAATAAATCCAATGCAGCTAATACAAATCAGCGGTTGTCTATTACATGTCCCTACGGAGATTTGATTAGTGTCATCTTTGCATGCATTATCCTTATGCGTGCAAAGTAGTGGACTAATTCTATCAGTGCATTAGCTCAACCCCTGCTTGAACGAGCAGACCAACTCCAGAATCCCCGCTGTTTTTCTAAATCAAGTTTAGCATCAGTCAACAACGTCATTGCCCCTCATGGATCAGGAGGCGAGTTTCAATTTTGCCGCGACACAATTCTCTCGTCATACTCAGACGGGGGAAGATGGAGTCTCAACTGGGAGACGCACTGAGCGGCCTGGATATCAGAGACGTTCTCAATGCCGACTCCCGTCCCACCTTCATTGTTGACCTCGATCCGGATGAGGAATTGCCGCGGGGTTTGCAGCTAATTCGTTCAGTCTTTTGCAACTCGGCTCTTCGCCTCCATGAGCAGTTGCTTGATGTTGTTTGTGGGAACGAGGGCCCGGGACTCGCGGATGATGAGACGGATTTGGTGCCCTACGGGGCGTTCAAGAGCTGGGCTACAGGGACCACAATTCAGGATGACTCCAAGGATGTATTCCCACTTTCGTTCTTGTACAACAATCTTCTTTGGACCGGCTCCACTGTATCCAAACGATGGAGGTTGATCAGCGGCAACCGATCATGGCGGACCGATATGCCTCTTCGCAGTCTATCTTCAGGGACCTTAGAAGAAGCGACTACAGCCAACTCAAGAGGACAGGAGAACCCCAAGTCCCGCCGTCGCAAGCAAGGCAGGGCAGAGCTGGAACAAACTGTTCCGAAGGCTGGGTCAAATCGGGCCGAGACAGCGGTTGAGGAAAGCTCGGCGACAGGCACCACGTTGGCTGCGTCCTCCAAGCAACAGCGGTCTTTCAAGGCAACTTGGAACCGAGAGCCATCCAAGGGAAGCTCAGATGAGATTGCGGCAAGCTCAACCAGCGGATCTATTCTTCTTGGAAAACCCGAGAAGGCCGTTGCCGACTGGACTATTGCGGAGCCCAAAGGCGTTCTTGCTCCCCATCTCGAATTTGCCCGGGCCATCGACTGGGCCTCAACGCCTCTGGGACCAATGGAGACGTGGTCACCAGAGCTTCGGCAGATCGCAAATCTGTGCATGAACAATCCTCACCCGGCAACTATTTTCTGGGGCAGCGAACTGACAATGCTGTATAATGAAGCTTATGTCGACATAATTGCGGGCAACAAACATCCGTCCATGATGGGTACTGTGCTAAAAAGGGCAAATATTAGTCCGATCCCTTGTGACCTATACACTATATGTAGTCGAGCTTATACCCTTCCTTATAGATATAACTCTTTAATTAATTACTTAATTCTTATTTCAATAGGTTATAAGCCTAGGAAAACTATCTATAAATTTACTAAGTCTCTCTGTTTAAAACTAATATATTAACTTAATAATTTTAGGGCTTAATATTCCTCCTTCTACTATATATATACTAAATAGATAATTTATTTAGTACTTCTATAGACTAATTAAATATATACTAAAGCTATAATAAATCTAATTTTTCCTCTCTTCTAAAAGGGTTATAAATACTTATTATATAGAAAAAAGAATTTAATATTAGCTTTAGCTTTAAAAGAAATATTAAAAGAGCTTTTTAACCTCCCTTTAAAAAGTAGAATTTTTAAGTAAAATTATACTAATCTATAAAAATTACTAAGTAATATAAATATAACTAAGATAATCTACTTATAATTTCCTATACCTATAGTAAAACCTTTAGTATTAAGAACTCTTATGCTTAAATATATTAAGATATATATATACTATCTATAGTTTTAATTACTTATAAAACCTATATTCTTTTACTTTCTTAATAAAGAAAAGTTCTTAAGCTTAATATTAGTTATTAATACTTATTCTAATTAGACTTAACTAAGCTTAGATAATAATAACTTATTTTTCCTTATTTAAATTTTCTCTAATTCTTCTAAAGTTATACTAAACTAATCTAATTATCTAGACTTTCTCTTAAATATATTCTCTATAGATATCTAGAGCCTAGAAGTTAACTTTATTATGCCTTTTAACTCTATTATAATTTCTAACTCTAAATAAGAATAATTATCTAGTTTTATATACTCCTTTATTAACCTTAATAAACCTTTGCCTAATAATAATAAGTTACTCTTTAATCCTTATCTTATAACTTAATATCCCTTAATTAAATAATCTATTCTTTATAATATTTAACTTAGTAAATATTACTAATAAGCTATCTAGAATCCCTCTACTAAAAGTCCCTAGTAATTAAATTAATTAAAACTATAAAATATAAAATTACTTCTTAATAACTAGGTATAGAAATCTATTTACTTAAAATAAAACTTAATCTAATAGTAATATAGAATCTAAAAAAGTTAAAAATTAGGAAATTAAGTAGGAATAAATCTATAGTATTATATTTAACTAACTTAGATATAATGTATAAGACTTAGCTAAGGATAAGAGGATACTTACTAAGATATTTAAAACCCTCTTATTATAGCCCAGGTTAGGACTAGGTAGTCATAACTAGCAGAACTATAATATACCCACTTTTTCCATCCTATTACACATAGAGTATACTACTAAAGATTATACCTATAATCCTAGATTATTACAATCCATAAATCGCTATAATCCCACATACCTTACAATCTATTATAATAAATATAGTATATATATATTTATTTAGTACATTAAATAAGAGCCTTAAGCTCCTTAGCTATTAATATTATAATTAGATTTACTCCTACTTAATTATATAATAACTTACTATTATATATTACTAATATAACCTATATTACTTACTATAATATCCTAATCTACTTAATCATTAAATTATATACCTAAACCTACCCTAGACCCCTAAGTTAAGCCTAATTATTATATATTAATAGTTCTTATTTAGTATATTACTATATTAATCTAAGTAATAACTTAAATTAGTTAGTATAGCTTTAGTAACCCTATTTAGCTTAAATACTACTAAGGGGGAATCCCCTAGAGAAAATATTAATATAAAGAATATTAATATTCTAAAAGGAATAAAATCTAATAAAGATAATAAGGAGGATATTACTAATCTTAAATATAAAAATTAATAGTAATACTAAGAGATCTTATTACTATATAATACCTTATATAAAGTATATAATAAGAACTTTACTTAATTTAGATAACTAGAAGAGTAAATCTAAATACTTAATACTAGTTAAATTTAACTAAATCTAAATAATAATATTATTATTAATACTCTCTATAAGTAAGTTAATAACCTTAGTACTAAGTAAGAAAAAGCCTATAAAGAGTAATATAAATAAATTAAATAATTTAATAGCTTTAAGATTACCCTTAATATCCTAAGACCTAGGGATATAGGTAAGATAATTAAACTTAGTTTATTACTAAAGTTTAATAGTACCCTAAAGGACTTCTATAAATACCTAATATAACTAAAGTCATTTTATATATATTATCCTAGTGTATTTAGGAATAAATAACTTAAGGTATAATATAGAATTAGCTTCCTTAATAGAAAAGTATTATATAAAATGGAATTATACTTAAGGGACTTTATTAAGAATACCCTTAAGAACTAGAAGATTAAAACTAAGGAACTTTTTAATAGCTTTATACTATATAAAGAATAATTTATTAATGCCTATAGAGAATAGAATAAGAAATATAATATCTTTATTATAATCTAAAAGCTAAAATAGACTAAAGTTACTTTAAAATACCTCTTTAAATTTAAATACCTTATTACTAAGCTTAAGTAAATTAATAAAAATAAAATTAATAAGTTTTACTAAAAGCTAAAGGATAAAGTTAAGGATAAGATATATAAAATCTTAACCTTTCTAATAAACTTTAATACTTATACTAAACTCTATATAATAATTAATAATTAATTATTTAAATAATAAAGAGAGAAAAAAAAAGGTTTTACTAAAGGCTAGAAAAAGAAAAACTATTTTAATACTAATTAGAAAAGAAATAGAAATACTTTATAGGGAATTTAGCTTAGCCCTATAGAACTTAGAGCTATATAAAAGGACTATTCTTAAATTAAATACTAAAATTATAGAAGAATAAGATATTTTAAAAGTAAGTATTAAAAGCCTAAGACTAAATAGAAATATAAACTTATACCTAAAGGTAAAAATATTTAATTTACTAATTATAATAAGATTATTACTATAACCAGAGGAAATAACTATAAGATAACTAGTATTAACTAATTTAATACTAAAAAGCTCTTCCTTAGCATTTAGTAATATAAAAGTAAAGATAAGAGTATCTATATAGGAAGAATATAATATAGATTATAAGAGACCCCTAGAAGAGATAAGGGAATATCTAAGGGATAATATAACCTCTAGACCCCTATCCCTAAGGGAATAACTTAATTTATAATAAATAGTAAGACTATTACTATAGTTAGGAAGAATAAAAAATAAACTCCTTTTATCCTAATCTTAAAAGAAATAGAATCCTACTAATAACTATTTATTAAAATCCCTAATAGATAATTAGACTATATAATTATAATAGATTATATAAAGTTAAGAAGTAATACTATAGATACTTACTAAATTCCTAAAGAATTTATATAACTAAGTAATAACTAAGAACTTAGTACTAGAATATCTATATAATAAGAAGTAAATAATAATATTTACTAAAAGTTCTATACTAAGGAAAATAAGACTTTATATATTAATATAGAATAAGAAGCTAGATAAGTAAAAGCACTTAGACTACCTATAACTAATAATAATATTTAAGCTCTAGCTAAGGAATATTCTAATAATAATTATACTAATTATAAAATAGCTCTTAGTATTAATAATACTTCTAATAAAGACTTAGATAATAACTAAGAGAAATAATAATTAAATACTATTATACTCTTAATTAAATTATTATAATAAAAGAAATATACTTATAATTAGTATAATAAGTAAATTTAAGTAATAAAAAAGAATATATATTTATAGTTTAATTATAAATAAAAGAATACTTATAATAGAAAATTAGTTTATATCTAGGCTAAACCTTAGAAATTAGCTATCTATAACCTTAATACCTTAGAATTATAAGAAAGTAATAATCTATACTTATACTTCTCTATACTAAGATATAATAAACTCTTATAGATATTATACTATTATTATTACTATAAGATATATAAAGGTAATAAAGTAAAAAATAATTATTATCCTACTTAAGTTAAAGGATTAGTTATTAAAGACCTTTACCTTAAGTAGGAAATATATAATTATACTTTAATTAAACTCCTACTAAGGTATAATATAATAAGAATTAAAGTAAAGAATAATTACTTTTCTTAATAATACCTTAAAGGACTATAAAACCTAAAATACTACTCTAGCTCTAAGTACTAAGTTTACTTATAAATAAAAGTATAAGAATAATATAATATATAGTATATTTAATATTTTATACTTTATACTCTTAGTTATAAATATTTAGAATACTCTAAATATAAAGAAGAAAAAAAGAAACTTAAGTTATAATTCCTATAAATAAAAAAAGAAAGATTTAACTTTATAACTTAAACTAGTAAAAATACTAAAGATTAAGCATAATACTATTACATTTAATACTATACTAATATAAATACTAATATTATAAAGTATAAAAAGTTATTTAAATATAGATATAAGTAATATATAAAAATAGAATACTTAGGATATAACTATAAGAAACTTATAATAGAAAATAATAAATACTATCTATAGAAGAGTAATAAGTAAGCAATAGGAAGGAGAATAAACTACCTCTAAAAAAGGCTTTATATATAATAGAATTAGCAATAAAATAAAAAACACTTAAGCTATAAGTGTAAGTTAGGGATAAATAGCTTACTATATTAATAGATAGTAGAGCTAAAGCTTTATATATTAATCTTAATATAATTAATAGACTAAAGCTAATATAGAAAGATAAAGGAAAGGAATCCTATATAGTATATAATCTTAAAGATAATTTATTCTAATATAAAAATAGATTTATAACCTAAGAACTTAATTACTTAAAGGTTTTTATTAATAGAAGGAATTAAGGTATTACCCTTAATATTATACTAATATAATACTATAATATTATCTTAGGGTATCTATAGCTAAGGAAATTTAACCCTAATATTAACTAGAGAACTAGCTAAGTATATATTAATCCTAATAATATCCTCTTTAGTAATAATAAAGATAATTTAAAAGAGAAATCTTAAACTTTAACTAATAATAAAACTAATAATAAAAGATAAGATAAGGAATAAAACCCCTTATTAACCCTAAAGGGAATATAATATAAATAGAAATAAATAAAATAATAATATATCTAAAGAATAATTAGATATATTAAGTAATAGTTTATATAAATAAATAGAAACCTTAAGGAATAGAAGAAACTACCTAAAGAAGAATACCTTAAGAATATATTAGTATAATATTATATCTATAAGAAACTCTTTAAGGAAGAACTTAAAATAAGTTTATTATAATTTAATAAGTAGAGTTATAAAATTATATTAAAAGATAGAGTATTATCTATATTCTATAAAATCTTTAATCTTAATAAAATATAACTTTATATACTTAAAGAATACCTTAATAAAATACTATATAAAGAATATATAAGGGAATCTAAGTTATTTATAGGTTATCTAATTATATTTATTCCTAAGAAAAATAGGAAACTTAGACTTATTATAGATTATAGATAATTAAATATAATTATTCTTAAAGATTAAATTCTATTACTTCTAATTATAGAACTTAAAGATAAGCTCTATAGGAAAAAAGTCTTTATAATACTAAATCTTAAGAGAGTATATAACCTAATCTATATTAAAGCTAGAGATAAATAGAAGACTACTTTTAGGATAAAGTATAGACTCTATAAATACCTTATTATGCCTTTTAGACTTATAAATATACCTACCTTATTCTAGTAAATAATTAACTATATACTATAAGAATACTTAGATATCTTTATAGTATACTACCTAGATAATATCTTAATCTTCTCTAATACTAAAGAAAAATATATAGAATATATCTATAAAGTACTAAAAGTACTATAAGATAATAATTTATTAATTAAACTAGAGAAAAGTTATTTCTATATTAAGGAAATAGAATTTCTTAGATATATAATCTTATATAATTAGATTAGGATAAACCTAAAGAAAATTACTATAATTAGTAAATAGCTTAGACTAAAAAATATTAAAGAAGTATAATTATTCCTTAGATTTACTAATTACTATAGAAGGTTTATTTAAAACTTTAGTAATTATACTATACTATTTATATAATTTACTAAGAAAGGAGAAATATTTAGATAGGATATTACTACTAAGAAAGCATTTAATAATATTAAGAAAATCATTCTAAGTTAACTAATACTAACTACCTTTAACCCTAAATAGAAAATTAAACTTAAGATAGATTTATTAAATTATATATAAGGTTCCTAGATAGAATAGAGAAATAATAATAGTATTCTTTACCCTATTACTTTCTTCTCTTATAAAATGTATAAAGCTAAACTTAATTATCCTATCTATAATAAAGAATTCCTTATAATTATTAACTCATTTAAAGAATTTTAATACTACCTCCTAAGAAGTAAATACTAAGTTAAGGTCTATATAAACTATAAGAATATTACTTATTTTACTACTACCTAATAACTTACTAGATAATAATTATAATATACTAAATATCTTTTAGAATTTAATTATACTATTATCTATTAAAAAGGATCTAAAAATAGATAAGCTAATATAATAAGTTATAGATATAACTTTAATAATAAGTAAATTAAGATTAATAAATAACTTCTATACTTTATACCTAAAGGATACCTTAAATAGAAGTATAGTACTATAATCTACTAATTATTTATTAATAAAGATAAGATATACTATAAAATATAACCTATCTAGGAAAGTATTATACCTATGTAGAAAAAGAAATTCTAGATATATTTATATAATAGGGAATTATAAAAGATAATATTTAATAGACTAGATTAAGTTACTATAGATAAGGGTATAATTTAAATCTAAGGGAGCCTCTATATCCTATTAAGATATAGAGAAAACTTCATTAAATACTACTACTAAACCATTAAATACTTATATAAATAGTTAGATAAATAGTTTTAGAGCTACCTTAATAAGCATTTTATTTAGAATACTAAAGGACCTAATAACTACTACTAATATAATACCTACTATTAATAAGCTTTTAGTATAGAATATCTAAGTTATAAAGCTATATAGTAAGTAATAGATAATACTAGAAAAACATTAGGAAATACTTATATTACTATAAACTAAAATAACCTCTATACCTAGATTTAATAATATAATAATAAATTACCCCTAGATAAAAAAATAGATAAGTAGTAAGTTCCTAGAGAACTATAGTACTAACTTATCTAAGAAATATATAAGTATTTACTTTATAGATATTAGGGAGTTAATAAAACCCTTAATAGAGTTAGAATAATATAGTAATTTCCTAAAATAAAATAAATTATTAGAAATATTATAAATTAATATAACCTTTATATAAAAACTAAGGCTTAATACTATAAACTATATAAAGAACTATAGTTCTTACTAATTATAAAATGACTATAGGACTCTATTACTATAGATTTTATTATAAAATTACCTCTATTAGAGGATTCTATAATTAGAATCTTCTATAATAGCATTCTTATTATTATGAATAGACTTATAAAGTTTTCTTATTTTATACCTTACTAAGAATCAATAGATATAGAGTAGCTTACTTATATCTTTTTATAAAATATTATTAGTATTTATAGACTCCCTATAGAGATTCTCTCTAATTAAGAACCCCTATTTACTTTAAAGTTTTAGTAATTATTAATAGACTATTTAGGATTAAACTATTAACTTACTATAGCTTTCTAACCTTAGACTAATAATTAAATAGAATAAATAAACTAAATACTAGAATAATACCTTTAATACTATATTAATTATAAATAGAATAACTAAGTTAAGAAACTACTAACTATATAGTTAAGTTATAATATAGCTATAAACAAAAGTATAAAGCTTACCTTAGTATATACTAACTTTAGGTTTAACCCTAATACCTATAGAATAAGCTAAGATAGATTAATTATCCCTAAGGCTATTCTTACATTAGAAAAATTAAAAAACTTATATAAAGAATTAAAAACTAAACTAGAATTTATATAAAACTAAATAAAAAAATACTATAATAGAAAAAGAATAAAGGGATTATCCTTCTAGGAGGGAAATATAGTATACCTTAGAATAAAAAACATTAAAATATAAAGATAAAATAAGAAATTAAACTATAAATTCATTAGACCCTATAGAATCATAAAGAAAATCTTAGAAAATAACTATAAGTTAAACTTACTACTAAAGGTTAGATTTTACCTAGTTTTCTATATTATACTCCTTAAAATAGTAAGAGATACTATTTATATAAAGTTAGATAAGGAATATAAAACTAAGGTTAAAGGACTAGAAGAATATATAGTAAAAGTAATCTTAGATACTTAAAAAGTAAATAAATAAACTAAGTATCTTATTAAATAGAAAGGCTATCCTAAGAGTAATAATTAATAGGAACTAGCTAAAAACCTTACCTATATATAGTACTTCCTAAAGAACTTCTACTAATGCTAGAAGTAAGAAGTAAAGGGTTAACTAAGGAGCTTATATTAGCTAATTCATCCCCTAAACTTAGAATAGACTAATTAAACTCATTAGGAATACTAATAGACTAAATATCCTAAACTACTTATTGCTCATAAGTATCTAATACCCTAAGCAACTTATCTTCCTCCTTAAGTCCTTATAAACTATAGTATATAGCTTTACTACACTTAGTGGATACCTTACTTTAGATTTTCTAGATTTGCAATAACCTCCTAGCAGTTATAGCTATTTCAGCTTATAACTTTACTATTTAATTATAAATCTCTAGAAGGGCATTATTAGCATTCTCTTCATTAGCTATAAGCTTCTTCTCTTAAGAAAGTAGTTTATTCACTAGATATAAATTAGTATAAGAAACTAAGGAAATAATATAGTACACTATTACAAGAAAAAGCCATACATAGCCCATTATAACTTTATTCACAATATATATACTTACTATAATAAGCAGACTCATTAGATATTACATATAACTTTTTATTATAAAAACAATAAGTATATAGTATTTTAGCAGTAGAACTATTAAACTCAATGTTTATTGCAAGAGATAACTTTTCCTAGGTTTTACAAGAATACTATTTTTCTATGTAACTAAACATCTCATTAGTATTATAGCTAGGAAGGATACAGAAGGAAACTACTTACTAATGAAATACAGGGGCTTAGCCTCTTTATATAGTCTTAAGGATAAAGACTAATAGAGGGGAAACATTATATTATAGCCTAAGTTAGGACTAGGCAGTTATAACCAGCAGAATTATAATATACCTACTTTTTCCATCCTATTACACATAGAGTATACTACTAAGGATTATACCTATAATCCTAGATTATTATAATCCATAGATTACTATAATCCTATATACTTTACAATCTATTATAATAGATATAGTATATATATATTTATTTAGTATATTAGATAAAAGCCTTAAGCTCCTTAGCTATTAATACTATAATTAGATTTATTCCTACTTAATTCTATAATAACTTACTATTGCATATTACTAATGTAATCTATATTGTTTACTATGACATCCTGATCTACTTGATTATTAAACCATACACTTAGACCTACCCTAGACCCCTAGGTTAAGCCTAACTGTTACACCTCTAGAAATACTTTACCTGAATAAGAAGTACTATCTTCTAGGAACTTAACTAAAGGTATAATAAACTATTCTTCTAAGTCTATATTAATATTTTTAATTTTACTACTTAACTTTATAAAACTTATACTAAACTCTTAGCCCTAGACTAAATATATTAAATTTATAAACTATACTTTATTAGTAAATTCCTTATAAGACTTAGCCCTTTATATAAAATCTTCTTCTTTACCTTTTATTAGAATAATAATTTATTCTTAACTTAAGATAATAATAGTAATATTATAAAAGAGACTATTACTTTTAATATTTATCTTAAAGTAGTAAAATATAATAAATATAACTAAAAGCTTTATAAGACTTAATATAGTACTCTTACTATTTAAGGACTTAACTCTAATAATAGATATAATAAACCTATTTATATAAGCTATAGAAAAACCAGCTATCTAAAAGATAGCTATTAGTAGAACTACTTAAAACTCTAAAGATAGTAAGACTAAAAGAACTTATATAAAATTAATTAAGAATAATAGTAATATAAGTAAAATAACTATTAGACTATTAGTAGTAATAAAGATAGATAAACTAATAAAGCTATTATTATACTTACTATAACAGAGGTCTCTAGATAGGTAGGCTAGCAAGTCACTAGCTAGGATTTAATAAGGGTAAAAAGAATAGTCATAAGAGGGACAGGAGAATCAGAGAGAAATCATCATTAAGATTAAGGAGAGATTCTTCCTTTCTTATAGAGAGACTAGAGAGATTACTTTAAATATAAAAGCATAAGTCCTTTACCTTTATTTTATAAGAGAATTTAAGATCTTTCTTTTCTAATTAAGATATAAATCACTATTAACCCTTTATCCTTTATATACTAATTATTAAGCTAATAGTAAGCTATTTTAATGCCTTATTAATATTCTTTTCCTACTTTAACCTAATAATTATTCCTATAAAATACTTTCCTACTAAAGAGTTCTAAACATAAGATTACTACTATATATATATATAATCTAGTATAGTTTTAGACTAATTAATAAAGATACTTATATAATACTTTACTATATACCTTCTTAAGGAATTACTATTAATTTAAAGTATTATTCTAAATCCCTTTCTACTATTAAATTAAAGGTTATAGTAAAGTAGTAATTTAATTAATTTAGCTTAATAGGTAAAATTAATTAATATACTTTTAAGCTACTATTACTAAACTTAAGGAAAGTAGAAAGATAATAAGAAATAAGAAATAGAAAGGATTAAGACTTCCCTAAAAAGACCCTAGACCTTAGGACCCTAAAGGACTATAATAAATTAAACTAGTAAAATTAGTAATATATAGCTTAATTAAGACTACTATAATAAGTAAGATAAGAATAGATACTTAAACTCTAAATCTTATTACTTATTATTATACTTATTTCTTTACCTTAATAATTCTAAGGAAAATTAGAGTATACTTAAACTTAGAAGTACCTTATAGTATAATATTATTAGATTTCTATAACTATAGAGACTTCTTATGAAAAAAGGAATACTATTTAACCTTATTAAGTAATTAGTAAAATAAGAATATATATTAGCTTAGATAATAGAAAAGTATAGCTAGAATAATTATTATATAGTTCTTTATAAGGAACTAATACTTAGCTACCTTAGCTAGAGTAACCCTTTATATTATAAGAAGCTAAGAGCTAGGGAAAGGCAGAGTTAAGAGGGATTTATTTAAAAAGGAGAAAAAAAGAAGGAATAAGAAATATATTATTAAAAAGAATAATAATAATAAGGATAATAATAAGACTTATATAAAGGATTATAAGAAAGTCTAATAATAATAAGAAGGTTAAGATTAAGAGTTTTAACCTTCTTTAAAAGATTTATAGAAATATTCCTATAAAGACTATAATTAACTTAAGTTTTATTAAGTATTTTTATTTATTTTTTATTTATTTTATTCCTTAATTATATAGTTATTCCCCTAAGAAAGATAATATAATTAAGACTTTATTTTAGTATAATTACTAAAGGTTATATTCAGAGGAAAGAATTACTCTCTAATAAGTAAGAATTCTAAGGGCTATAGTTATAATTTTACTACTATTACTAGAGTAGAAAGGAAAAGAAGGAAAAGGAAAGTATTCTATTTAATATCTATAAAGGGTATACCTATAAAATTAAATTAATTTAATATATATATAAAGTCTTAGTTAATACTTATAATACCTTTAATTAAGGACTATTTACTAATCCTAATACTAACTAATTCTAACCCTAAGATTAATAAGATAAGCTTAATACTTCTAGACTTAATAGAGAAAGGGAAAATAAGTAAAGAACTTAAAGCTCTTATCTTAATCTATATATTTAACTATATTTTCAAGGGGACTAATATCTCTAATTACCTAAGGATATTTAAGAACTATATTAAAGGATAAATCTACTTAGATAAAAAGAAGGCTTAGTTAATACTATATTTTATCTATAAAGATATTAGGATAAAAGTCCTAAAGGCTACTAAGTATAATACTTAGGAATAAATTAAGGTAAAGCTTCTTAAAGACTTTAAGGAGAATAATAAGGAATAATAAATCTAACTCCTCTAAAAGGTCCTTAAGATAAACACTTAGTTCATAAGGAATATAATAGATAAGGAGATCCTTACTTAGCTTAAGACCTATAGGGAGTTATATAATACTATTAATAATAGTAGGAAATTTAAGGAAGGAAACTCTTATACTATCTTTTATATACTACTCTATAAGGTTATTATTTAGGTATATTAATAGAAGAATATTCTAGTCTAAGCCTTATAATCTAAGCTATATAATACTATAGTTAATCTTATTATAAGCTTATTAGAATAGGATTAATCTTTTAAAGACTTTATTAAAGAACCTTAAGAGAGAGAATTTAATCTAGGAAAAAGGTCTTAGGAAGTAGATATAGAATAGTAAATCCTACCTCTAAGTAAGCTAGCTATAGATATAGTAATTAATTCCCTGACCTAAATAGTCTAGGACTTAAATATTAATATAATAAAGTAATATAAAGATATAGAAGTATATTTTATTACTATGCTCTAAGGAATACTTAATAAGTAGAGGCTTTTTAACCTTCTTATTAATAACCTATCTATTAATTATAATTAGTCTAAGTATATAGAATACTATAGAATAGATAGCTAGGATATCCTTATTAATACTAACTATAGGTAGAAGTAATTAAAGTGTTTTTATTATAGAATTTTAGGCTATTTCCTAAGCTAATGCTATAAATTATAGAGAGATAAGGAAGCTAGATACTATAACTTTAACTCTAAAGTTAGTATAGCCTAGGTAAGATAAAGAGAAGTAATTCTTCCTCTAAAGCTAGTCTAGAAGATAGGACTCCTAGGAGGAATTAAGAAGCTTACTATTATATAGATAAGGAAGTTCCAAAAGTTACTAGCTATAAGTTTTCTTAATAGAATAATATTAGGGTTTACTATCTATAATTAGAATCCTAATTAAGAAGAGTATAACCTTATAATTAATTTTATAAAGAAAAATTAAGATACTCTTTATAAAGATATAATTATTAATAGGATTAGTAGAAGGATTAGGCTCTAAGAAGGGAATCTTATTAATAGGATAGTAAAGTTAAATATTATTCTAATTAATAAAAGAAGCTTTAAGGAACTAGAGGATATCTTAAATAATAATATTACTTTTAATATAGCTACTAATAAGAGGATAAGAATAGATAATAAAGAGCTAAAAGTTAATTAAAGCTATCCTATCCTAATAGTAACCCTAAGGATCCTTAAG
>QGQB01000263.1:0-16104 GCA_003385265.1 Neonectria hederae
GTTAAGAATTAGCTAAAATAAAATAAAAAGACTTTAGCTAATTATAGATAAAAAGGATATATAGAGAATTAGAAGAATTATTATAGAATATATTACTATTTATCTTATATAAATATTAAGTTTAAGTTAAATTATCTAGATCTAATAAGTTTATTTTAATTTTTCTCTACTTAGTTATAATTATAAGTAAATAAATATAATTAAAACTTTAAGTAGAGTTAAAATAAGATTAATAAGAATAATAGTTCTTATAAAATAAGCTATTAATATTTATTAATCTATAAAAGCTTATATTATTATATTTATTATTAGTCTTATTAATAGGGATTATTATATTTTATAATAACTAAATTTAGTATTTTAAAATACTAAAATACTAATTAATTAATTAGTATTTTACTAATTAAATACTAATTTAAAATACTAAATACTAATTAATTACTAATTCAAATTAATTAGTATTAGTATGAGCTAGTACTAATTAATACTAATTTGAAAATACTAAATACTAATTAATACTAAAAGTTTTAGTATTTAATTAGTATATACTACTTAATTTCACAACCCTGTCTATAGGTTTATATTATTACTTAGTAAATATTAAAGTATAATTAAAGAAATAGATTAATTATACTATAATTATAAATATATTAGATTTTAGCTCCTAAGTATAATTATTATAAAGGTAATAGAATATAATACTAAAGCTTTATTCTAAGCTTATATTAATCTAAAGGAATAATTACTTAATTAAATTAAAATAACTTAATATTTATCCTAAAGTAATCTTTACTTAGAGAGTAAAGAAAGTAATTTCCTTATTCTTATTAAGTATAAAGTATATTATTTAGATATAGACTTTATATTAATTAGAATTACTATTAGTAATTCTTCCTTCTTTATATTCTATAGCTAAGAAAGTAATATTCTAAGTTTATAGAGATTCTAAGAGTTAAGTATAGTAAGGAATAAGATAATAAATATATCCTATAATTTTAATATATTACTTAAGACTATTAAATTAACTAAGAAAGTTAAAGTAAATAAATATAATTATTCTTTTAGCTATTATTAAAAGCTTTAAAGTATTTATATAAAATCCTAATAGCTAGATATTAAGGTATTTAATTTAGTTTTCTTTTAGGGAAATAATAAGGTTTTACTTATTAAAGAGTATAAAAAGAATCTCTAAGTATTTTAGATATTTAGCTATAGACTTAGAGAAGATTATAATATTATTATTAATAAAGACTTAGTAAAAAGTATAATAAGAATAGAATAGTCTATCTATATAGTATTAAGTATAAATAGAAGAGTTATAATATCCTATTAATAGGGTTATGAAATTAGTTAGTCTAGTACTTTTTTTAGTCTATCTTTAAGCCCTTATTAAAAATCAGATTCTTACTCTAAAAAAAATAAAATTAGATTCTTAAATAGCCCTTAAAGACTATAATCAGATTATATAACCTATCTATTTTTAGCTGCTTAGATAATTAAGAAAGTCTAGATTAGTCCACTTTTAGTACTAGTCTAGTCTAAAGAATGGACTAATTATAGACTAATAAGGTTTTCTAGCTAGGGAAAATAGCTTAGGTAAGTAAAGCTTTAGTTTTAGATGCTTAAATAGCTAAGCTATTAGATTCTTAAAGATCTTAATTTTAGACCTAATAAATGATTTTTAATAAAGGTTTTAAGTTGGACTAGTTAAAATTTTCAGTGGACTAATTTCATAACCCTGCCTATTAATATTATTATTAATCTTTTAAAGTCTTTATAATTAGTTATTATAAAGTAATTATAGTATTTAAGGGTTACTTTAAATTAAAAGAAGAAAGATAAAGTATTAATTATTATAATAAAGATAATTCTTTAAAGAGCCTATATTATATCTTTTTACTAAGGAAGAAAATAATTATTAAGTATTAAGATTTTATTTAATACTCTAAGATTAATAATTATATAGCCTTTAGGTTCTTTCTTAACTTACTTTTAAACTATAAAGATAAATACTAAGAAAAGTATTAATCCTTTAACTTATTCTATTTAGTCTTAGTAATATAATATATTAAAGGTTAAATTAATAAAGGTTTAATCTTTAAGACTATTAAGATAAACTCTTTAAGCTATATAGTATTTATACTAATTATTAATAAATAGTATTTATATTTCTTCCCCTTTAAGTATTTAGATAAGCTCTATATTAATCTAAAACTTTAAGTAATATAAGATTAACTTTTTAATCTTCTTAATAAAGCTAAAGTCTTTACTATAAATATAAATACCCTTATTAGTAATATCCTTTAGTAAGTCTAGAGTATATTATATATAGGTTTACTATAGAATCTTTAGAAGCTTAAGACTCTTATTAATAGTAATCTTAAGAAGTAAATTAATTAGCTTATTATCTTAGGTAAGGAAAATAAATATTAAGGAAATTACCTTATAGTATTACTTTAAGGTAAATTAATATTATAGTAATCTTAGAAAATTGTATTACTTAATAAGTCTAGGAATATAAGAATTAGTAGAACTTAATTAAGAATATAGATTCTTCTAGCTATAGCTTTAATATTCTTAGTAAAGGAGAATTTAGTAAAGATTACTAAAATAATAGTTATTATAGTAATATTAGAAGAGGTAATATTTAGGATATTTATAATAATTAGAAATATTATTATTACTATAGTACTAAAAGCTATAGTTTATATTAATAAGAAGTAAATTCCTTTCTATTTAAAGATATTATTAATTTTCTACTTTTAATAGAGTTTAATATTCTTCTCTATATTATTTATAAAAATAATACTTAGGGGACTATTAGAATTAATTAGAGTATATATTATAATAAGAATAAATCCTTAGAAAGTAAAGTTATAATCCTTAGGGATTTCCTTCTATATTACTAAAACTAATATAATTTTACCTATTAGTATAATTATAACCTTAATAATTATAATATATTAATTAATATTTTTCTAGCTTAAATAAATACTAAAAGGGATATAGAAGTCTTTTAAGAGGCTATAATATATCCTTCTCTTAGTAATAAGGAAATTATATGTATAAAAAGTAAAAAAAGCTATTTTAAGTAAAGCTTTAATATTAAGATTATCTTAAACTTAAGCTAAAGTAGTAAATTTTACAGTATTAATAGTAAATTTATTAGTATATTACCTATTAATATATATAGTAAATATAGCCTATTTATTATAAGCTTTTATCCTCTTAATTCTATATATAATTATAAGATTAATCTTCTTAATTTTATACTTAAGTATCTTAAGTTACTTTTAATTAAGAAAGGGTTAATTATAACTAGAGTTAGTATAGATCTTAATAGGGTTAGGGTTATTAATAGTTATCTTTATATTAAGTTATAGATAAGTATAATTCTTCCCTTTATTATAAGGAATAAACTTTAGTAAAGGAAAGCTTTAAACTATTAATATATATTCTATTCTATTAGGAAATTATTATATTATAATATTAGCTTCTTAGTTAATAAGGCTAATAATAACTTTAAAGTTAGTATAGACTTTAAAATACTTAAAAAGCTTATTATAACTTAGTAAGACTTTCTTATATTTCTTATAATAGAAAGTAAAAGTTTCCTTTATAAGCTTTTTATAGTTAGCTTATTTAGGGTTAATATAATAATTAGTAAGTTAATATTCCTATAGGATAGACTTTATAGGGAAGGTTTAAGTATATATAGAGTATCTAATAGTAAGATTAACTAGAATATATAAATCCTTAATAGCTATAACTATAAAATAGACTCTTTAGGATTAGTTAAAGGAAGTAAAAGAGTCTAAATATAAGATATTATCTTTATTATTAGCTTTATAAGGGCTTTAATTAGTATTTAGCTTACTCTTAATAACTTAATACTTACTTTTAAAGGTAATTTTCTTTATCTTATAAAGGTAATCCTAAGGGTTATTATAGTTATTATAACTTTATTACTTATTATAGGGATAGTATAATAAGGGTCCCTAGATAGGTAAGCTAGTGAGTTATTAGTAGGGATTTAATAAGGGTAAAATGAATAGTTATAAAAGGGATAGGATAATCTTTAATAAATTATTATTATTAGGATTAAAGAGAGATCTTTATTTTAATTTTAAGAGAGATTCTTCCCTTCTTATAGAAAGACTAGAAAGATTACTTTAAGTTTAAAGCTTAAGTCCTTTACCTTTATTTTATAAGAGAATTTAAAATCCTTCTTTTCTAATTATAATATAAATTACTATCTACTCTTTATCCCTTATATACTAATTATTAAGCTAGTAGTAAGCTATTTTAATACTTTACTAATATTCTTTTTCTATCTTAACCTAATAATTATTCCTATAAGATACTTTTCTACTAGAGAGTTCTAAACATAAGATTACTATAGTATATATATATAATTTAGTATAGCTTTAGGCTAGCTAATAAAGATACTTATATAATACTTTACTATATACCTTCTTAAGGAATTACTATTAATTTAGGGTATTATTCTAAGTCCCTTTCTATTGCTAAATTTAGAGATTATAATAGGATAATAATTTAATTAATTTAGCTTAATAAGTAAGATTAATTAATACACTTTTAAGCTATTACTATTAAACTTAAGGAAAGTAGAAAGATAATAAGAAATACGAAATAAAGGGGATTAAGACTTCCCTAAAAAGACTCTAGAACTTAAGACTCTAAAGGATTATAATAAATTAAACTAGTAAAATTAGTAATATATAGCTTAACTAAGATTATTATAATAAGTAAAATAAGAATAAATACTTAAACTTTAAACTATATTACTTACTATTATACTTATTCCTTTACCTTAACAGTTCTAAGGAAAATTAGAATATACTTAAACTTAGAAGTACCTTATAGTATAATATTATTAGATTTCTATAACTATAGGGACTTCTTATAAGAAAAGGAATACTATTTAACCTTATTAAGTAATTAGTAAAATAAGAATATATATTAGCTTAGATAATAGGAAGGTATAACTAGAATAATTATTATATAGTTCCTTATAAGGGACTAATACTTAGCTACTTTAGCTAGAATAACCCTTTATATTATAAGAAGCTAGAAGCTAAGGAAAGGTAAAGTTAGAAGGGATTTATTTAAAAGGAAAAGGAAAAGAAAGAATAAAAGAGATAATAAGAAGAAGGAGAATAATAAGATATATATAAAGGACTATAAGAAAGTCTAATAATAATAAGAGGGTTAAGATTAAGAGTTTTAACTTTTACTAAGAAATTTATAGAAATATTGCTATAAAGACTATAACTAATCTAAGTTTTATTAAGTATTTTTATTTATTTTTTATTTATTTTATTCCTTAATTATACTATTATTCCCCTAAGAAAGATAGTATAATTATGACTTTATTTTAGTATAATTACTAAAGGTTATATCTAGAGGAAAGAATTACTCTCTAATAAGTAAGAATTCTAAGGGCTATAATTATAATTTTACTATTATTACTAAAGTAGAAAGGAAAATAAGGAAGAGGAAGGTATTCTATTTAATGCTTATAAAGGGTATATCTATAAAATTAAATTAATTCAATATATATATAAAGTCTTAGTTAGTATCTATAGTACCCTTAATTAAGGACTATTTACTAATCCTAATACTAATTAAACTTAACCCTAAGATTAATAAGATAAGCTTAAAGCTTTTAGACTTAATAGAAAAAGAGAAAATATGTAAAGAACTTAAAGCTCTTATCTTAATCTATATATTTAATTATATCTTTAAGGGGATTAATATCTCTAGCTACCTAAGGATATTTAAGAATTATATTAAAGAATAAGTTTACTTAGATAAAAAGAAAGCTTAGCTAATACTATATTCTATCTATAAAGATATTAGGATAAAGGTTCTAAAGGCTATTAAGTATAGTAACTAGGAATAAATTAAGGTAAAGCTTCTTAAAGACTTTAAGGATAATAATAAGGAATAATAGATCTAATCCTTCTAAAAGATCCTTAAGATAAATACTTAGTCTATAAGGAATATAATAAATAAGGAAATCCTTATTTAGCTTAAGACTTATAAGGAGTTATATAATACTATTAATAATAGTAAGAAATTTAAGGAAGGAAATTCTTATACTATCTTCTATATATTACTCTATAAGGTTATTATTTAGGTATATTAATAGAAAAATATCCTAGTCTAAGCTTTATAATCTAAGCTATATAATATTATAATTAATTTTATTATAAGCTTACTAAAATAGGATTAGTCTTTTAAAGATTTAATTAAAGAACCTTAGGAAAGAGAATTTAGTCTAGGAAAAAAGTCTTAGGAAGTAAATATAGAATAGTAAATTCTACCTCTAAGTAAACTAGCTATAGATATAGTAATTAATTCCCTAACTTAGATAGTCTAGGACTTAAGTATTAATACTATAAAGTAATATAAAGATATAAAAGTATATCTTACTATTATACTCTAAGGAATACTTAATAAGTAGAGGCTTTTTAATCTTTCTATTAATAATTTATTTATTAATTATAATTAGTCTAAGTATATAAAATACTATAGAATAAATAGCTAAGATATCCTTATTAATATTAACTATAGATAAAAGTAACTAAAGTATTTCTATTATAGAATTTTAGGCTATTTCCTAAGCTAATATTATAAATTATAAAGGGATAGGGAAGCTAAATACTATAAATTTAATTCTAAAGCTAATATAGCCTAAGTAGAATAAAGAGAAATAATTCTTCTTCTAAAGTTAGTCTAGAAGATAGGATTCTTTAGAGGAATTAAAAAGTTTATTATTATATAGATAAGGAAGTTCTAAAAGTTATTAACTATAGGTTTTCTTAATAGAATAATATTAGAGTTTACTATTTATAATTAGAATCCTAATTAAACAGAGTATAATCTTATAATTAACTTTATAAAGAAGAATTAAAATATTCTTTATAAAGATATAATTATTAATAGGGTTAATAGAAGGATTAAACTCTAAGAAGGAGATTTTATTAATAGGATAATAAAGTTAAATATTATTCTAATTGATAAAGAAAGCTTTAAGGAACTAAAGGATATCTTAAATAATAATATTACTTTTAATATAACTGCTAATAAGAGGGTAAGAGTAAATAATAAAGAGCTAGAAGTTAATTAGAGCTATTTTATCCTAATAGTAACTCTAAGAATCCTTAAGCTAATAGACTTAGAAGATTAAAAGATAACTAAGGCTATTATAAAAAAGGGACTTAAGGAAGACTTCTACTTAACTATAAAGCTTAAGAATAAGACTACTTTAAAGTAGAGAGTCTTAACTATAAAGATTAGAATTACTCTTCTTTAGATTATTATAAATAACTTAGAATTTAGAAGATCTATAGCTAGAAAACTATCTAACTTTACTAATGGAATTATAGAGACTATTTAGATAGATTTTAACTTTTTCTATAAGATAAAAAGGATAAAGGAAGTTAAAATAAGTAATATTATAAGATAGATTAATCTAAGCTTCTTAGATACTTATTTTAATAAATTATCTTAATACTATAGAGTTAATACTATTATTATTAGTCTAAAAAGATTATTATTAGAATCCTATAATAACTCCTATCTTACTCTAGGGAACTATTTAGTAATAGACTATAATATAATAAAGAAGATTTCTTATAGGAGGGAAATTAAGAGACTAAACTTAAAAGCATTTTATAATATAGTTATATAAATTAATTTAGCTTTAATTTAACCCTTAGACTTAAGAATAATCTTACTATACTAAGACTTCCTAAAGCTATAAGTAAGACTTAGGAATCTAAATAGTTATACTTAGCAAGCTATTATTAATACTAGAGCTAAAGGGAATATTATATTAGACTATATTATTAAGACTAATAAGCTTAATATTAAGCCTATTAAGATTAGGATTATTTCCTTCTTAAAAGACTATATTATAATAGTAGGGTAATTAAAGCTAAAGTCTATTTAAGTAATATCTTTATTAATTAAATAATATATATAGCTCTAATTTCTATAGTATTAATCCTATTTATTTTAGGGATACTCTTTATTAGGAATATAAAGGCTATCTTTAACTATAAGACCCTTTTAGGTAAGATATTAATTTATTATTAGTTAGGAGATATTAAGATTATATTCTTAGTTATAAGTAGAATTAGATAGGAATTCTTAATTATTACTAAAGAACTACTAAGAGAAGTAAAATAAATAAGGGAATTCTCTTTAAACTAAAAAGGATAGATATCTATAGTTTAGAGGAGGATAATATTAAGTATTTTATTAAATATATTAATAAAAAGATAGCTAAGAAAATCTTTAATATTATTCTTAAGGATTAAATAAAGGATAATAATCTAATAATAATTAGAATTACTAAAGTATAATAACTAAGTCTAAATATTAATTATAAGGATATAATAGTTTAAGTTAATATAATATATAAAAGGAAAATTAATAAGATTCTACTAAGGGATAATATTCCTTCTAATAGATTTATACCTAAAGGAAACTTATTCTAAAGGGAAAAGAGATAAGAAGAAATTAAAGAAAATCTAGAGTAAGATTTATCTTATTCTAACTATATTATATCTAAGTTCTTAAAGATTAAGAAAGATTCTAAGCTCTTTAGAGAGAAACTAAGAGATATTATTAATTAGATAAAAAATACTCTTTAAGATAAAGAAAGGGATATCTTATAATAAATCCTCTTTAATAGGGAAAAAGCTTTAGCTTAGACCTTTAAGGAAAAAGGGGAAATTAACCCTAGGGTAATACTTCCCTAAGTTATTAAAATTACTCTATATAATACTTAGTATTATAATAATATAATAATTCCTTAAGGGAGTAAGAAGAAAGTTATTAACCTCTTAAAAATATAGCTAAAAAATAGAATTATTAAGGAAAGTTATAGTTCCTATAGGAATTATTAAATACTTATTATAAAGAAGGATAAAGGATTATATTTAATTAATTTAGTAAAATAATATAATACTTATACTATTTAAAATAGTATAATTTCTCTTAGAATAAATAACTTCTTAGCTAAGTTTAAAATATATAGAATCCTCTCTATACTAAACTTCTTCTTAGGATATAATTAAGTAAAGCTAAATAAAAGAAATAAAAATCTAATAACTTTTAATACTTTAATAAGCCTAATAAAACTATATATATTACTATAGAGAATTATAAACTTAGTAATTTAGTTTATTAGGATTATAATAAGGATTCTTCTTAATCTTCTCCTAAATAAAGTAAAGACTTTCTTAGATAATATTAATATTAAAGGCCTAAAGACTAATTATAATAGAGAGGAAAGTCTTCTTAGAGTTAAGAGATTTATCTTAAAGTACCTTATTAATCTTAATATAGTTTTAGTTAATATAGAATTAGCTAGCTATTTAATTACTAATAAAAAGTTAGCCTAGTACTAAAAAACTATTCCTCTTATAGAATATATCTATAGTATAAGCAGAAGGAAGCTTATAGAAGATAAAGTTATTAAGATTATTAAATAGGAAAGATACTATTCCTTAACTAAAGTAAGAAACTTCCTTAGTATTACTAGCTACTATAGAATCTAGATTAAGAACTATACTTAGATTATATAGCTTTTTACCCTATTACTAAAGAAAAATACTACTTAAGACTAAGGAAAAGATTAAATAGCTATAATAAGGCTACTAAAGGAAAAGATTATATTTACTTTTATTCTTATAAGCTTAAACCGTTTAGAAGGAATAGGAAAAGTAATTCTAATAATTAATATTAGTATACTTAAATAGAAAGCTATCTTAATATAAGTTATTTAAGGAAAGTATTATCCTATAAGATTTAAATCTAGAATCTAGATAAATATTAAGAAGAAGTATAATATAACTAAGCTAGAGTATAAAAGAATTCTTTATACTATCTAAAGGATATATATATATATCTATAGTTATCTATTTACTTTAGAGATAGATTCTAGAGTATTAATAAACTAACTAAATAATTAAGTAAATAATATACTAAGAGCTATAATTATTAGATAAATAAGCTATTTATTACTTTTTAACTTTACTATTAAATATATCCTAGGAAAGAAAAATATAATTATAGATAGTCTATTAAGGAAGGGATAAGAACCTTTAGACTTTATAGATTAGAAAACTAAATAAAATATTAAGAATATAATTAATATCTATCTTAATACTATTCTCTTTAGGCTAGGAAATAACCCTCTTATAAATAATTATAAGGGAAACTAGCTTATTCTAGCTAAGTACCTTATAATACTAGAAAGATCTAAAGGAATATTAGTATAAGACTTTAAGAAACTAAGAATAAAGGTAATATAGTTCTTTATTAAGGGAAGTTAGGTTTAGAAATAAAGATAGAAAGAAGGAAATAATTCTATACTTATTATTAATAATAAGGACCTTTAAAAGTATTTTATAATATTATATTACTATTATAAGGATTATAAAGAGTAAAAAATAATAATAAAAATCATCTCTTAGTACTATTTTTAGCAAAGAATAAAATAGTCTATAGAGATAGTTATTAAGGAATACTTAATATATTAAGTATATTTAGTATAAAGGTTAGCTAAAGAGATAAAGCTAATAGTTCTATAGTACTTAATAATAAAGATCTATATTAATAGGTAATATTTATCCCTTAATAAAGGTATAAAGTTCTTACTAGAAGTTAGATATAACTTAACTAAGTAGATTAAAGCTATAGCTATTAGTAATCTTACTATTATTAATATTAGGAGATTTATTAAGAGGATTATTTATTATTATAGAATATTAGTTAAAATTATTACTAATAATAGAGGGGAGCTTATAAAAGGAATCCTAGATAAGCTAAATAAGCTAAGTATTATAATATTTAAAATCTTATTCTATAATTCTAAGTTAAATAGGTTAATTAAAGTTAAGTATATATTTATAATTAATTACTTTAAGAAGCTTAGGAAGCTAAGGAAATAAGTAAATTTAGTTAAGTTAGCTCTTCTAGTAGATAGATTAGTAATCTAAGGATTATATAGCTATTCTTTATTCTAGCTCCTTTATAGATAGGAATCTATCCTTCCTCTTAAGGTTAAGGTCTCTACTTAGAGATTTATTAATTAGGATAATATTAAGGATAGGGAAAATAAGATTCTAACTAGGATATAAATCCTAGAAAGATATAAGGAAAATATTAAAGTAGTCTAAGTAAAGATTAAGGAATATTAATAGACTTTAGCTAGGAGGACTAATAAGTTAAATACCTTTAAGATAAGAAACATACTCTTATTACTAAGAGACTTAGTCCTTTAGTATAATATATAAAACTATAATAATTTATCTTTTACTATAAAGCTTAAGCTAAGATAGATAGAACTATATAGGATTTATAAAGCTCTTACTAAGACTAGGACTTATAAGCTTAAGATACTTATAGGAATTAAGCTTCTAAAGACTTATTATAGAGACTAGCTAAAGGCTTTCTAGAAGGATTCTTAAGGTTAATAAATAAGCTTTAATAATAAAGAAATAATAGGATTACTATTTAATAATAAGGATAAAGAGTCTAATAAAGAAGTATTATATAATATACTTTATAAGTTAAGTAAATTAAATTCCTTATTAAATAACCCTAAACTAAAACCTATTATTTAACTATAGAAAAAGTCTAAAGGAGATTTCTAGGTCTATATCTTAGAGATAACTAAGAAAGCTAGGGATTAGTATATAGCTATCTAAGTATTTAATAAGATACTTAAGATATAGTATTAGCTAAGGATAATAGTATTATTATATAAAGAGGGGTAAAGAAGAGAAGAATATTAGGATTACTAGAGAAGATTAGATAAACTATATCTATAAAGGGAAAAGACCTTAAAATGATTACTTAGATTAAACTTTATATTTACTAAAAGATAAATAAACCTTATAAGTAAAGGAAGAATAGAAAAAAGGGAGTTTATCTAGAAAAGAAAAAAGTAATAATAGTTAAGTAGTAATATAGGATATTAAGTATTTACTACTTATTGCTTATTCTAAGGAGAAAGTCTTTTAATAAGAATTACTAATTTAATTTACTAAAAAGCTTAATATTTATTATAAAGAGTTTAAGTAGAGACTTAAGTAGTCTATTTATAGATTTTAGTATTAGATAAGCTATTAAACTTAGAAGAATACTCTAAGATAATTTAAGGGTAAGAGTAAAGATTAAAGATATTAAAAGTAAAGGAAGTTAATATATTTAGAATAATAGCTTTATTACCTAAGGGGAATTTCTAAAGACTTTCTTAATAACTTAAAGTAAGGTATCTAAGGAGAAACTTCTAGTTATAATTAGAATAGTTATACTAAATATAATTAGTATATTAACTATGTATAAAGTTTTAAACTAAGATATAAATATAGAAGAAAGTTAAGATATATTCTTAAAAATAGATTATTATTAATAAATAGCTATAAATATAGTAATAGTATATAATTAGATTAATAACCCTAATAAAAGTAATAATAAGAGCCTTAAGATAATAAGACTAAGAAGAAAAAGTAATAAAGAAGTAATTATTAAGATAAGCTTATTTAATTAGGATAAAAATAGACTAAAGAGTATAAGTTATTAAAAGCTTAATTCTAAAAGTAATTATTAAATTATAGAAAGGAAGTTATTAGAGGAACTAAATAAGGAAAGATAAGTAATTACTAAAGGAAAAGAATTAAATATCTAACTCTATATATATTAAGTAGCTAAGATAATTAAGAGCTTAAAAACTATAGAACTAAACTTAGAATAATTTTAAGATTTAGAAAAGTATTATATTAAATTACTTACCTAAATAGAAAAAAGAAAAAGGAACTTACTAAGGTAAGAATTATATTAAGGTATAATATAGAGAAGAGTTTAAAGAGAATAGTATTATAGTCTTTTTAATAAGTATTAGCCTAATAATTAAATAAATTAGAATTAATTTAATACTTAGTAAGATAATAAATATTTAGGAGCTTTAATTAAAAGAGACTTAAAAGGATAAGAAGTTTATCTTAATAAGTAGTTATTATAGTTAGTTAAGTTACTAAAAAGAAAAGAGAAGGAAGAAGTTAAAGAAAGCTATAAAGAAATAATAAATCTAAAGAAGAGAAAGAAAGAAATATAACTAAAGAAATACTAAGTAATAAGATTTAAGCCTTAGGATTAATCTAATATAGTTATTTATAAAAAAAGAAGTATTCTAAGAGGTAAGTATCTATATTTACTATATTAAATAAAGTAAATCTAATAAGGTATTCTAGTAAATAATAACTATTATTATTATAATTTACTATTATAAATAAAGTAGTAATCTATAGTAAGGAAAATATTAGATATATAGCTTTTTAAAAATATTAATATATAAGCTTTCCTCTTTATACTTTAGCCCTAAAGTAAAGTCTATATTATAACTTTAGTCTCTATATCTTAATTCTTTTCCTTTTAAACTTAGATTTTAATAATTATCTTATTCCTTACTTTCTTATAATCTATTTATCTTTTAGAATTTCTATATACTTTAAAATACTATTATAATAGTTACTTCTAATAATACTAAGGAGATTAAATAGTTCTTCTGCCCTAATAAAGAACTAATACTCTATAAAGGACTTATTTATAATAAAGGGAATAAGAAGAGCTTTTTATATTATAATAAAATACTATTTAAGATACCCCTTAATTAATACTTAAATAAATAACCTTTTTTCTATTTATTTTAACTTAATTAATTATATTAAGAGGATATTAGCTTATATTACTTTACCCTTAGAGATAGAGAAGAAATCTAAGCTTAGGTTAAATCTATTTAGTATTACTTAGATTATAATAAGAAGGACCTTAGCCCCTAGAAGGAATATTATACTAATCTATAGGAATTCCTAAGTAATCTTTAGAATAATAAAATATTAATTAACTTTAGTCTCTTTATATTCCTTTACTTAATAACCTATAACTTAAGAGACTTAATTATTATTACCTTTAGTAACCTTAATCTTAATATTTCTAAAGTCTAAGGTAATTAATAGGGATAATCTAAGTATTTAACTAAGCTTATCTAAGAGAAGGCTAATATTATAAAGAATTAATTTACCTTAGGATTCTAATTACTATAAGAAACTTAGTTTAATTATTAATTCCTTATTAGGATTATTCATTTTAGTAATTAGACTTATTAGGTTATTTATATCTAAGATATAAGAGATATTTACCTCTATATTTTTAATACTCTAAAGAAAGGGAAGGAAGAATAATTTATAGCTATTATTACTACCTAAAGAGAGATTATAACTAAAAATAATATATCTTATAACTTCCTTATCTTTAGGATATTTACTTCTTATTAAGATAATTAATAGGAATATAATTATTTTAGAATATTCCTTATTACCTTAATCCTCTAAGGGTTAGTTAGTTTATTAAAGGAATAAATAATTAATAGAGGTATTACTATAAAGAGTCTTACTATTTAGGGAGCCTTAGAAGAATTACCTAAGGGAGCTAGATTTACTCTTTACTTCTAAGACTAAAAGATTAAATAGCTTAGAAAAGTAAAGAAAAAAGATAAGGGAAAAACTTAGATACTTAAGCTTAATTAAGTTAAAAGCCTCTTTAGCTATATAATTATAGAAGAACTAGGAATTAAGGACTTTAAGTATAGGAAAGGAAATATTAAATATATAATTAAGTAATCCTCTAATACTCTATATTAGTTCCTACTAATAAATAAATAGCTTTAAATATTAGATATTTATATAAATTATAGTAAATTTCTAATAATTCTTTAGTTAAGAGTAAGATTTAATAAGATTTTAGATTAATATTACTTAATTTTATACTTAGTTCTACCTTTTAAATAGAAGATTTAAAGCTTATTTATATACTAATTAGATATTAATAAGATTAAGTTTATAATGCTTATTAACCTTATTAAAGCCTACTTAAGGAAAGGATATAATATTATTAAAGGACTCCTAATAGATTATAATTATAATATACTAAGAAGTATTATTTTACTTAGCTTTAGTAACTTACTATAATAATTACTAATCTAAATTTCTTCTTCCTTTTTATAATCTTTAGCCTTAACTTATTAAATTAAAAAAGTCCTAATTATAATTTCCTTATTAGATAATTCCCTTAGTAACTTATTATAATAATTATTAATCTAAATCCCCTCTTTCTCTTTATAATCTCTAGCCTTAGCTTACTAAATTAAGAGAGTCTTAATTATAATCTCTTTATTAAGTAATTCCCTTAGCTAAACTCCTTTAAAAGTATTCTTAATTATAGGACTTTTATAAAAGGATAATACCTTAAGTAAGAAAAGGTAATTCTTAGTAAGATTAGTATTAAAGCTAAAGGAAATAATTAGAAAGATTAAATCTTTACTATTATCCTTACTAAAGATACCTATTTAAGCTTAAATACTTCTATAAGCCCTAAGAAGTAATACCTTAATAAGGGAAGTATTTAAGAGCCTAATATAGAATATATTATTAGTCTATATACTTATAAAGACTTAAATATCTTAAGCTTTAATAATCTTAATAAGCTAATTTATTAGTAATACTTTCCCTATTTATATAGATAATTAAAAGATTAAGAAAGAGTAGAAAATATATTATAATTCTAAAATAGGTAATAAAGTAAAGAAAATAACTATTAGAACTAACTTAATAAGTTTACACTAAATTGCTAAATAGTTAATATTTTATCTACCTAAGTTAAAGACCTTTATAACTTTTATTCTAGAAGGTTTAATCTCTCTTAGTTAGTAAAAAGAACTTATTAACTTTACCTATAGCTAAGTTATACTACTTATAATTATAAAGATTACTAGGGAAGAATAATACTATCTAAGGGGAGAAAGGAAATAGCTATTCTCTTAATATAATTATAATATTCTAATAGAAGGATAGATTTAAGAATAGGAAAGTAGATTATGAGATAGATTTCCTTTGTTTACTGAATTTAGACTAAAAGAAACTATTATAAGATACTTCTTATTATATATATTTATTTCTTTATTTAGATTTCTATAATAGGGAGGTATTTTCTTTATATATAATC
>QGQB01000264.1:0-20837 GCA_003385265.1 Neonectria hederae
TAAAGAATTCCTTATAATTATTAACTTATTTAAGGAATTTTAATACTACTTCCTAGGGAGTAAATACTAAGTTAAGGTCTATATAGACTATAAGAATATTACTTATTTTACTACTACCTAATAACTTACTAAATAATAATTATAATATACTAAATATCTTTTAGAATTTAACTATACTATTATCCATTGAAAAGGATCTAAAAATAGATAAGCTAATATAATAAGTTATAGATATAACTTTAACAATAGGTAAATCGAGATTAATAAATAACTTTTGCACTTTATGCCTAAAGGATATCTTAAATAGAAGTATATTACTATAACCTGCTAATTATTTATTAATAAAGATAGGATATACTATAAAATATAATCTATCTAGGAAAGTATTATACCTATATAGAGAAAGAAATTCTAAATATATCTATATAATAGGGAATTATAAAAGATAATATTTAATAGACTAGATTAAGTCACTATAGATAAGGGTATAATTTAAATCTAAGGGAGCTTCTATATTTCATTAAGATATAAAGAAGACTTTATTAAATACTACTACTAAACTATTAAATACCTATATAAATAGTCAGATAAATAGTTTTAAGGCTACCTTAATAAACATTTCATTTAGAATACTAAAGGACCTAATAATTACTACTAATGTAATACTTATTACTAGTAAGCTTTCAGTATAGAATACCTAAGTTATAAAGCTATATAGTAAGTAATAAATAATACTAGAAAAACATTAGGAAATACTTATATTACTATAAACTAAAATAACTTCTATGCCTAGATTTAATAATATAATAATAAATTACCCCTAGATAAAAAAACAGATAAGTAGTAAGTTCCTAGAGAACTATAGTACTAACTTATCTAAGAAATATATAAGTATTCACTTTATAGACATTAGGGAGTTAATAAAACCCTTAATAGAGTTAGAATAATATACTAATTTCCTAAAATGAAATAAATCGTTAGAAATATTATAAACTAATGTAACTTTTATGTAAAAACTAAGGCTTAATGCTATAAACTATATAGAGAACTATAGCCCCTACTAGTCATAGAATAACTATAGGACTTTATTACTATAGATTTCATTATAAAATTACCCCTATTAGAGGATCCTATAATTAGAATCCTCTATAATAGTATTTTTATTATTATGAATAGACTTATAAAGTTTTCTTATTTTATACCTTACTAAGAATTGATAGATGTAGAGTAGTTTACTTATATCTTTTTGCAAAATATTATTAGTATTTATAGACTTCCTATAGAGATTCTCTCTGATTAAGAATCTCTATTTGCTTTAAAGTTTTAGTAATTACTAATAGACTATTTAGGATTAAACTATTAACTTACTATAGCTTTCTGACCTTAGACTAATAGTTAAATAGAATAAATGAACTAAATACTGGAATAATACCTTTAATACTATATTAATTATAAATAGAATAACTAGGTTAAGAAACTACTAATTATATAGTTGAGTTATAATATAGCTATGAATGAAAGTATAAAGCTTACCCTAGTATATACTAACTTTAGGTTTAACTCTAATGCCTATAGAATAAGCTAAGATAGATTAATTATCCCTAAAGCTATCCTTATATTAGAAAAATTAAAAAACTTATATAAAGAATTAAAAACTAAACTAGAATTTATATAAAACTAAATGAAAAAATACTATAATAGAAAAAGAATAAAGGGATTATTCTTCTAGGAGGGAAATATAGCTTATCTTATGATAAAAAACATTAAAATAAAAAGATAAAATAAGAAACTAGACTATAAATTCATTAGATTCTATAGAATTATAAAGAAAATCTTAGAAAATAACTATAGGTTAAACTTACTACTAAAAGTTAGACTTTACTTAGTTTTCTATATTATACTCCTTAAAATAGTAAGAGATACTATTTATATAAAGTTTAGTAATAAATATAAAACTAAGGTTAAAAGACTAGAAGAATATATAGTAGAAGTAATTTTAGATACTTAAAAAGTAGATAATTAAACTAAGTATCTTATTAAATGGAAAGACTACCTAGAGAGTAATAATCAATGGGAACCTATAAAAAACCTTACCTATATATAATGCTTCCTGAAGAACTTTCACTAATAACGCTAGAGTTAAGTGAAGTAGAAAAGGTACTTAAATTAATAGCACTCTAATTGATTACCCTATAATCCTCTAATAATTAAACCTTAGAAAGAGCCTTAGAATAAGCAGTAGCATTCTACTGCTCTATTACCTCTAGTTTATCTAAATCCTTATAACCCTAATGAACTATCTTAGCTACCTTCTCATGAAGATGCTTTTCCTGATGATATAAGTGTTATAGTTATAAGAAAGCTTTGAAGAGATTAGCCTTAGCTTACTCCTTTTGCTCTTCTAATTAATCTTTCTCTTAGGAAATATAAGTAATTATAATAAATTAATACTATAAAAAACTATGGGCATAAGAAACCTATAAGCTTATAAAGATATACTACTAAAATTATAATTTGTATACTTCTTCTCTATGTAGAAATTATATTATAGCTTCCCCTCTATAATAATATAAGAATAGTAATTTACTTTGAAATAAGTAGAATAGTAAGGTATCTTAAAGCTGAACTTTTCGATGATATTAGTAATATTACTATAATAGATAGATGAAACTTTAGGGTGTAATAAGTTTTTAGAGATATAACTTAATATTATAGTTAGATAGGGGAATAGGAATAATTATAGGACTAAAAAATAATAAATACTTACTTCTTAGGAAAAAGGCTTACTTAATAAGCCTTAAGGATAAGACTAATAGAGGGGAGATATTATGTTATAACCTAGGTTAGAACTAGGTGGTTATAATTAGTAGAATTATTTTAGTACTTACTTTTTCCTTCCTATTATAATGTATAATATATATGTATTAAATGGGCGCTATTTAATATAGTTTAATACTATGAATATATATACATTGAATAAGTACTATTTAATATAACTTAATACTGTTTAATTACTTAGTAATTATAGTATATATATACATTCATTTAGTATATTAGATAAGAGCCTTAAGCTCCTTAGCTATTAATACTATAATTAGATTTACTTCTACTTAGTTATATAATAACTTACTATTGTACATTACTAATATAACCTATATTACTTACTATAATGTCCTAATCTACCTGATCATTAAACTATACACCTTAGACTTACTCTATACCCCTAGGTTAAGCCTAATTATTACATTTAGTTAATTACCCTAGATCCTAGGTTAAAGATATAGCTAACTATTAACCTTTTAGTCTTAAGGTTATTAGCCTAATCTAAGTTAATATATCTAGAGGGTAATTAAATATTATTACTAAGGTATAATTCTATTTTTACTATCTCTTTAAAGTATCTTATAATTCTTTTTATAGCTATATAGTATTCCTCTATAGGATTTCTAAGGAATTAATTATAAAGGGAGACTCTAAAGGTAATATTTAGTTAAATACTTAGTATTATATATATAAATAATCTAATAGCTTAGGTATATTAGTTCTTTAGCTTAGCTAGGGCTTAGTATATATCTTCTAGAATATTAAACTTTATTATAAAGACTAGTATTATATTTAGGTTATTATCCTTAAGTCTAAAATCTTATAGGACTTTTTCTATATATACCCCTTAGCTAAGGTAAATTAACTAGTTTAGCTAATCTTAGTAAACTATTATACCTAAGTAATATATATATAAGCTAAGATTAAATATACTAAATTACTCTAATAGAAATAACTTAATAGATTTAATATCCTTAGTATTTAGTCTAATAATTAAGAAGTTATTAATATAGATAGTAATAAAGGTAAATCCTTTTATAAAAATACTAATATTTATATAAAGTAAGTAAAAGCTAAGGATTTCTAGGAAATTAGAGAGAGTTTTATACTAAATCTAAGGGGACTATTTTAAGCTATATAATGCCTTTTTTAATTTATAAACCCTTCCTAAGCTATTATTATAGCTCTATAGTTACTTAATATAGATTTCTTTATTAATATATCTATAGAGAAATATAATCTTAATATCTATCTATTTAACCTTAAGGTCTAAGGCAGTAGTAATAGTAAATATAGCTTTATAGCTTATAGGCTTTATAATTAAGGTAAAAGTCTTATAATAGTTAATTCCTTCTTATTACTTAAAGCCTTATACTATAAATCTTACTTTATATTAAATAATTTTACTATTACTTCTCTATTTAAGTTTATAGATCTATTTACCTTATAGAATATAGATATTATCTAGTAAAGTAACTAGGTACTAAGTACTATTTTCTTTAAGGGATTAGAGTTTATCTTTTATAGCCTTTTACTATTATACCTATTTTAGAGATTATTCTACTTATTAGTATATATATAGCTTAGCTAAGTCTTAGTCTAGAGCAGTAAGTATAATATATATAGATAGGAAAATAAATTAAGTAAGTTATTTATTCTCTTTATTAGAGAGCTTAGAAATAAGTATATAATAAGGGTTTTTATAGCTTAGATAGATAGGTTAAGGGATATATAATTTAGGATAATATATTAATATATCTATTATAATAATATAATTATTAATCTTACTATTTTCTATATAAGGAATTTATTTATCTATCCTTATAGTAATAGTATCTTATAGCTTATTAGTATCTTTTTATATAGGTATATTAGAGTTTAAATCTAAGGGTATAAGTATATTTTATCCTAGTTCTTCTAAGTCTTTATTATAGAGTTTAATAACTTATAATATATTAAATATTAAAGTACTAAGGAAATATATATAGCTTATTCTTACTTACTTTAGCTTAGGATTATTAGGAATAAGAATATTATATTTAAGTATTAATACCTTATTAAATATAATATTATTAGTTATTATAATCTTTCTATTTACCCTAAGGATAATATAGATTATACTTCCTTAGAAGCTAAGTAGCTTATATTATATAGTCTTTATTTATATTTTCTATTTCTTTAGATTTAGTAGGAAAAGGTATCTAAGGCTTCTAATAATATAGAAATAAATTAAGTCTAAAACTTCTTTATACTAAGCTTTATAGGATATTATCTTTATTATTAAGTATAAACTAAGGTTTTATATTTAGACTATTCCCTTAAGTATATAGAATTACTATTTAAGATTAAGATTACTACTAATTAAGGTAAGTATAAGTTTTTCTATAAGTATATAGTTTATTTATTCTATAATACTATTTTACTTAGATTACTTAATAACTATATAGGAAAGTTTAATACTTCTTCTTTAGTAGAAGAGAATAAGAATAAAGGGAATGTTTTCTCCTGCTTTATTCAGCTAGAGGAAGTAATACTATTAGGTTAAGGTCTCTAGCTAGTTTAAGAGGGCTTAGAATTTCTTAGTAAACTCCTACTTATTTATTAGAGGGAAGACTTATATTATCTATATAAAGTTATCTATAAAGATAACTTAGTATTAGTACTCTTTAGGTTCTATAACCTTCAAGGGATTAATAATATTAATATAAAAGCTTTTAAGTAGTTAGGATCCCTTTTTAATAGAGTATTAATAGGGAGATTCTTTTATTTTTCCCTAAGTATAAGGGTTATAGAATAACTTAACTTAGATTAGTTTTATACTAATAGATATAGTAATAAGTTTCTTTATATTCTATTTACTAAAGTATCTTAGCCTTATATACTAGATTTTTAGGTCCTTATCTTAGATTAAGAAGGCAGTGAGTATAAAGTTAAGATTAGTTTAACAGCAGAAAGGGACTTAGAATAACACCCTAAATTAATAGTGATTTCTTAAGAAGGTACACAGTAAAGCGTTATATAAGTATCTTTATCAGCCAGCCTGAAGCTATACTAGATTGCATATATATACTATAATAGTCTTATATTTAGAACTCTTTAGTAGGAAAGTATCTTATAGGAATAATTATTAGGTTAAGGTAGGAAAAGAATATTAGTAAGGCATTGAAATAGTTTACTATTAGCTTAATGATTAGTATGTAAGGGATAAAGAGTAGATAGCAATTTATATTATAATTAGAAAAGAAGGATCTTAAATTCTCTTATAAAACTAAAGGCAAAGGACTTAAGCTTTAAATTTAAAGTAATCTCTTTAATCTCTCTATAAGAAGGGAAGAATCTCTCTTAAAAATAAAAATAAAAATCTCTCTCTAATCCTAATAATGATTTCTCTCTAATCCTTCTATTCCTCTTATAACTATTTATTTTACCCTTATTAAATCCCTACTAGTAACTTACTAATTTATCTATCTAAGGACCCTTATTATATACTTTCCTTATAATCTAATAATTATCCTTAATTAGTCTAGGATTATATATAAAGAAAATACCTCCTTATTATAAAAATCCAAATAAAGAAATAAGTATATATAGTAAGAAGTATCTTATAATAGCTTTTTCTAATCTAAATTCAGTAAATAAAGGAAATCTATCTAATAATCTACCTTCCTATTCTTAAATCTATCCTTCTATTAGAATATTATAATTATATTAAGAGAATAACTACTTCCTCTCTCCCCTTAGATAGTATTATTCCTCCTTAGTAATCTTTATAATTATAAGCAGTATAATCTAGCTATAGGTAAAGTTAATAAGTTCCTCTTATTAGCTAAGGGAAACTAAACCTTTTAGAATAAAAGTTATAAAAGTCTTTAACTTAGGTAGATAAAATATTAACCTCTTAATAATCTAAGGTAAACTTATTAGGTTAGTCTTAATAGTTATTTTCTTTACTTTATTACTTATTTTAGAATTATAATATATTTCTTATCCTTCCTTAACCTTTTAATTATTTATATAGATAGAGAAAGTATTACTAATAATTTAATTTACTAAGACTATTAAGGTTTAAGATATTTAGGTCTTTATAAGTATAAGAACTAATAATATATTCTATATTAAGATATTACTTCTTCTTAGGTTCTTAGATACTTTCCTTATTAAGATATTACTTCCTAGGGCTTATAGGGGTATTTAAGCTTAAGTAGGTATCTTTAGTAAGGATAGTAATAAAGATTTAATCTATCTAATTGCTTCCTTTAGCTTTAATACTAATCTTACTAAGGGTTACCCTTTTTTACTTAAAGTATTATCCTTTTCTAAAGGTCTTATAATTAAGGGCACTTTTAAAGGAATCTAGCTAAGGGAATTACTTAATAAAGAGATTATAATTAGGATTCTCCTAGTTCTATAGACTAAGGTTAGAGATTATAAAGAGGAAGAGGGGATTTAGATTAGTAGTTATTATAAGGAGTTACTAGGGGAATTACTTAATAAGGAGATTATAATTAGGATTTTCCTAGTTTAGTAAGCTAAGGTTAGAAACTATAAAGAGAAAAAGGGGATTTAGATTAATAATTATTATAGTAAGTTACTAGAGTTAAGTAAGATAATACTTCTTAATATATTATAATTATAATTTATTAGGAATCCTTTAATAATATTATATCCTTTCCTTAAGTAAGCTTTAATAAGGTTAATAAGTATTATAAACTTAATCTTATTAGTATCTAATTAGTATATAGATAAGCTTTAAATCTTCTATCTAAAAGGTAAAGCTAAGTATAAAATTAAGTAATATTAATCTAGGATCTTACTAAATCTTACTCTTAACTAAAGGACTATTAGAAATCTACTATAGTTTATATAGATATTTAATATTTAAAGTTACTTATCTACTAATAGGAATTAGTATAAGGTATTAAAGGATTACTTAATTATATATTTAGTATTTCCTTTTCTATACTTAAAGTTCTTAATCCCTAGTTCTTCTATAATTATATAGCTAAAGAAGCTTTTAATCTAATTAAGCTTAAGTATCTAAATTCCTTTCTTATTTCCCTTCTTTACCTTTCTAGGCTATTTAATCTTCTAGTTTTAAAAGCAAAGGGTAAATCTAGCTCCCTTAGGTAATTCTTCTAAGGCTCCTTAAATAGTAAAACTCTTTATAGTAATACCTTTATTAATTATTTATTCCTTTAATAAACTAATTAACCCTTAGATAGTTAGAATAATAAGGAATATCCTAAGATAACTATATTCCTATTAGCTATCTTAATAAGAAGTAAGTATCCTAAAGATAAGGAAGTTATAAAGTATATTATTTTTAGCTATAATTTCTCTCTAAGTAGTAATAATAGCTATAAATTACTCTTCCTTCCCTTCCTTTAGGGTATTAAAAATATAGAGGTAAGTATTTCTTATATCCTAAATATAAGTAATTTAATAAGTCTAATTACTAAAATGGATAATCCTAATAAGGAATTAGTAATTAAACTGGGTTTCTTATAGTAATTAGAATCCTAAGATAAATTAGTTCTTTATAATATTAACCTTCTCCTAGATAAACTTAGTTAAGTATTTAGATTATTCCTATTAGTTACTTTAGACTTTAGAGATATTAAGATTAAAGTTATTAAGGGTAATAGTAATTAGGTCTCTTAGGTTATAAGTTATTAAGCAAAGGAATATAATAAGGCTAAAGTTAATTAATATTTTATTATTCTAAAGATTACTTAGGAGTTTCTATAGATTAGTATAGTATTTCTTCTAGGGGCTAAAGTCCTTCTTACTATAATCTAAGTAATACTAAATAGATTTAACTTAGGCTTAGATTTCTTCTCTATCTCTAAGGGTAGAGTAATATAGGCTAATATCTTCCTAATATAATTAATTAAGTTAAGATAAATAGAAGGAAGATTATTTATTTAGGAGTTAATTAAGGGGTATATTAAATAGTATTTCATTATAATATAGGAAGTTCTTCTTACTCCCTTTATTATAGATAAGTCTTTTATAGAGTATTAGTTCTTTATTAAGGTAGAAGAATTATTTAATTTCCTTAGTATTATTAGAAGTAACTATTATAGTAGTATTTTAAGGTATATAGAAATTCTAAAAGATAAATAGATTATAGGAAAGTAAAAAATAAGATAATTATTAAAATCTAAGCTTAAAAGGAGGAGAATTAAGGTATAGAGGCTAGAGTTATAATATAAGCTTTGCTTTAGGGTAAGAGTATAAAGAGGAGAGCTTATATATTAGTATTTTTAAGAGGCTATATATCTAATGTTTTCCTTACTATAGATTACTACTTTGCTTATAATAGTAAATTATAGTAATAATAGTTATTATTTACTAGAATACCTTACTAAATTTACCTTATTTAATATAGTAAATATAGATATTTATCTCTTAGAATACTTCTTTTTCTATAAATAGCCTTATTAGATTAGCCTTAAGGCTTAAATCTAATTACCTAATACTTTTTTCAGTTATACTTCCCTCTTTCTCTTCCTTAGATTTATTATTTCTTTATAGCTTTCTTTAATCTTTTCTTTTTCCCTTTTCTTTTTTAATAACTTAGCTAGCTATAATAGCTACTTATTAAGATAAGCTTCTTATCTTCTTAAGTCTCTCTTAATTAAAGCTCTTAGATATTTATTATCTTACTAAATACTAAGTTAATTCTAGTTTATTTAATCATTAGGCTAATACTTACTAGAAAGACTATAATACTATTCTCCTTAAACTCTTCCCTATATTATACTTTAATTTAATTCTTACCTTAGTAAGTTCCTTTTTCTTTCTTCTATTTAGGTAAGTAATCTAATGTAATACTTCTCTAGGTTCTAAAATCATTTTAGGTTTAGTTCTATAGATTTTAGGCTCTTAATTATCTTAGCTACTTAATATATATAGAGTTAAATATCTAGTTTCCTTCTTCTAGTAATTATTTATCTTTCCTTATTTAGTTCCTTTAATAACTTTCTTTCTATAATTTAATAATTACTTCTAGAATTAAGCTTCTAATAATCTATACTCTTTAGTCTATTTTTATCCTAGTTAAATAAGCTTATCCTAATAATTACTTCTTTACTACTCTTCCTTCCTAGCCTTATTATCTTAAGGCTCTTATTATTACCTTCATTAGGGTTATTAACCTAATTATATACTATTATTATATCTATAGCTATTTATTAATATTAACTTATTTTTAAGAGTATATCTTAATCCCTTTCTATTCCTATATCTTAGTTTAAAACTTTATAAGTAGTTAGTATACTAATTATATTTAGTATAACTATTCTAATTATAATTAGAAGTTTCTCCCTAGATACTTTACTTTAGGTTATTAGAAAGATCTTTAGAAATTCCCCTTAGGTAATAGAACTACTATTCTAAATATATTAACTTCCTTTATTTTTAATATCTTTAATCCTTACTCTTACCCTTAAATTATCTTAAAGTATTCTTCTAAGTCTAATAGCTTATTTAATACTAAAATCTATAGATAGACTACTTAGGTTTCTACTTAGACTCTTTATAGTAAATATTAAGCTTTTTAGTAAGCTAAATTAGTAATTCTCATTAGAAGACTTCCTCCTTAGAATAGGCAATAAGTAGTAAATACTTAATATCTTATATTACTACTTAGCTATTATTACTTTCTTCTTTTCTAGATAGACTTCCTTTTTCCTATTCTTCCTTTACTTATAAGGTTTATTTATCTTTTAGTAAATATAAAGTTTAGTTTAAGTAATTATTTTAGGGTCTTTTCCCTTTATAGATATAGTTTATCTAGTCTTCTCTAGTAACCCTAATATCCTTCTCTTTTCTATCCCTCTCTATATAGTAATACTACTATCCTTAGCTAGTACTATATCCTAAGTATCTTATTAGATACTTAGATAGCTATATACTAATCCCTAGCTTCCTTAGTTATCTCTAGAATATAGACCTAGAAATCTCTTCTAAGCTCTCTCTATAGTTAGATAATAGGTTCTAGTTTAGGATTATCTAATAAGGAATCTAACTTACTTAGCTTATAAAGTATATTATATAATACTTCTTTATTAGATTCTTTATCCTTATTATTAGATAGTAGTCCTATTATCTCTTTATTATTAAAGCTTATTTATTAACCCTAAGAATCCTTCTAGAAAGCCTTTAGCTAGTCTTTATAATAAGTCCCTAGAAGCTTAATTCCTATAAGTATCTTAAGCTTATAAGTCTTAGTCTTAGTAAGGGCTTTATAAATCTTATATAGTTCTATCTATCTTAGCTTAAACTTTATAGTAGAAGATAGATTATTATAGTTTTATATATTATACTAAAGGACTAAGTTTCCTAGTAATAAGGGTATTTTTCTTATCTTAAAGGTATTTAACTTATTAGTCCTTCTAGCTAAGGTCTATTAATATTCCTTAATCTTTACTTAAGCTATTTTAATATCTTCCTTATATCTTTCTAAGATTTATATCCTAGCTAGAATCTTATCTTCCCTATCCTTAATATTATCCTAATTAATAAGTCTCTAAGTAGAAACCTTAACTTTAAGAGGAAGGATAAGTTTCTATCTATAAAAGAGTTAGAATAGAGAATAACTATATAATCCTTAGATTACTAATCTATCTACTAGAAGAGCTAGTTTAACTAAATCTACTTATTTCCCTAGCTTCCTAAGCTTCTTAAAGTAATTAGTTATAAATATATACTTAACTTTAATTAACCTATTTAACTTAGAGTTATAGAATGAGATTTTAAATATTATAATACCTAGCTTATCTAGCTTATCTAGGATTCCTTTTATAAGCTCCTTTCTATTATTAGTAATAATTTTAACTAGTATTCTATAATAGTAAATAATCCTCTTAATAAATCTTCTAATATTAATAGTAATAAGGTTACTAATAGCTATAGCTTTAATCCACTTAGTTAAATTATATCTAGTTTCTAATAAGAACTTTATACCTTTATTAAGGGATAGGTATTACCTATTAATATAGATCTTTATTATTAGGTACTATAGAGCTATTAGCTTTACTTCTTTAGCTAGCCTTTATACTAAATATACTTAATATATTAAGTACTCCTAAATAACTATTTCTATAGACTATCTTATCCCTTACTAAAAATAGTACTAAGAGATGATTTTTATTATTACTTCTTGCCCTTTATAGCCCTTATAATAGTAATATAATATTATAAGATACTTTTAAAGGTCCTTATTATTAATAATAAGCATAGGGTTATTTCCTTCTTTCTATCCTTATTTCTAGACTTAACTTCCCTTAATAAAGAACTATATTATCTTTACTCTTAGTCTCTTAAAGTCTTATGCTAATATTCCTTTAGGTCTTTCTAGTATTATAAGGTACTTAGCTAGGATAAGCTAGTCTCCCTTATAATTATCCATAAGGGGGTTATTTCCTAGCCTAAAGAGAATAGTATTAAGATAGGTATTAATTATATCCTTAATATCTTACTTAGCTTTTTAATCTATAAAGTCTAAAGATTCTTATTCCTTCCTTAATAAACTATTTATAACTATATTCTTCTTTCCTAGGATATATTTAATAGTAAAGTTAAAAAGTAATATATAGTTTATCTATCTAATAACTATAGCCCTTAGTATATTATTCACTTAGTTATTTAGTTAGTCTATTAATACCCTAGAATCTATCTCTAGAGTAAATAGATAACTATAGATATATATATATATCCTTTAGATAGTATAAAGAGCTCTTTTATACTCTAGCTTAATTATATTATACTTCTTCTTAGTATTAGTCTAAGTTCTAGATTTAAATCTTATAGGATAATACTTTCCTTAAATAATCTATATTAAGATAGCTCCCTATCTAAGTATACTAATATTAATTATTAGGATTACTTCTCCTATTCCTTCTAAAAGATTAAGGATTATAAGAATAGGGATAAATATAATCTTTTCCTTTAGTAGCTTTATTATAGCTATTTAATCTTTCCCCTAGTCCTAGGTAATATCTTTCTTTAGTAGTAAAGTAAAAAGCTATATAATCTAAGTATAGTTCTTAATCTAAATTCTATAGTAATTAGTAATGCTAAGGAAGTTTCTTACTTTAGTTAGAGAATAGTATTTCTCCTATTTAATAATCTTAATAACTTTATCTTCTATAGGCTTCCTTCTGCTTATACTATAGATATATCCTATAAGAAGAATAGTCTTTTAGTACTAAGCTAACTTCTTACTAGCAATTAAATAGCTAGCTAGTTCTATATTAACTAGAACTATATTAAGATTAATAAAGTACTCTAGGATAAACCTTCTAACTCTAGGAAGACTTTCTTCCTTATTATAGTTAGTCTTTAGGCCTTTAATACTAATATTATCTAGGAAAGCCCTTACTTTATCTAGGAGAAAATTAAGAAGAATCTTTATTATAATCTTAATGAACTAAGCTATTAAGTTTATAGCTCCCTATAGTAATATATATAGTCTTATTAAGCTTATTAGGGTATTAAAGGTTATTAGATTTCTACTTCTTTTATCTAGCTTTACTTAGTTATATCCTAAGAAGAAGTCTAATATAGAGAGGATTCTATATATCTTAAACTTAGCTAAGAAGTTATCTATTCTAAGAGGAATTATACTATCTTAGATAGTATAAATATTATATTATTTTACTAAATTAATAAGGTATAGCTCTCTATCCTTCTTTATAATAAACATTTAATAATTCCTATAGGAATTATAACTTTCCTTAATAATCCTATTCTTTAGCTATATTTTTAGGAAATTAATAACTTTCTTCTTACTCCCTTAAGGAATTACTATATTACTATAATACTAAGTATTATATAGAGTAATTTTAATAACTTAGGGAAGTATTACCTTAGGGTTAATTTCCCCTTTTTCCTTAAAGGTCTAAGCTAAAGCTTTTTCCTTATTAAAGAGGATTTATTATAGGATATCCCTTTCTTTATCTTAAAGGGTATTTCTTATCTAGTCTATAATATCTCTTAGCTTCTCTCTAAAGAGCTTAGAACCTTTCTTAATCTTTAAGAACTTAGGTATAATATAGTCTAAATAGGGTAAATCTTACTCTAAGTCTCCTTTAATCTCTTCTTACCTCTTTTCCCTTTAGAATAAGTCTCCTTTAGGTATAGATCTATTAGAAGGGATATTATCCCTTAGTAAAATCTTATTAATCTTCCTTTTATATATTATATTAATCTAAACTATTATATCCTTATAGTTAATATCTAGATTTAATTATTATACTTTAGTAACTTTAGTTATTATTAGATTATTATCCTTTATCTAATCCTTAAGAATAATTTTAAAGATCTTCTTAGCTATCTTTTTATTAATATATCTAATAAGATATTTAATATTATTCTCTTTTAAACTATAGATATCTACCCTTTCTAGTTTAAAGGGAACTTTCTTATTTACTTTACCTTTCTTAGTATTTCTTTAGTAATAATTAAGAATTCCTATCTAATTCTACTTATAACTAAGGATATAATTTTAATATCTCCTAACTAGTAATAAATTAACATTTTACCTAGAAGGGTCCTATAGTTAAAGGTAGCCTTTACACTCCTAATAAAGAGTATCCTTAAAATGAATAGAATTAATATTATAGAGGTTAGAGCTATATATATTATTTAGTTAATAAAGATATTACTTAAATAGACTTTAACTTTAACTATCCCTATTATTATAATATAATCTTTTAAGAAGGAAGTAGTCCTAGCCTTAATAGGCTTAATATTAAGCTTATTAGTCTTAATAATATAATTTAATATAATATTCCCTTTAGCTTTAGTATTAATAATAGCTTCCTAAGTATAACTATCTAGATTCCTAAGTCTTATTTATAGCTTTAGGAAGTCTTAGCATAGTGAGATTATTCTTAAGTCTAAGGGTTAAATTAAGACTAGATTAATTTATATAACTATATTATAAGATACTTCTAAGTTTAGTTTCTTAACTTTCTTCCTATAGGAAATCTTCTTTATTAAGTTATAATCTATTACTAAATAGTCCCCTAGAGTAAGATAAGAATTATTATAGGATTCTAGTAGTAATCCTTTTAGACTAATAATAATAATATTAACCCTATAGTATTAAGATAATTCATTAAAATAAGTATTTAAGAAGCTTAGATTAGTCTATCCTATAATATTACTTATTTTAACCTTTCCTATCCTTTTCTTCTTATAGGAAGGATTAAAGTCTATTTAAATAGTCTCTATAATTCTATTAGTAAGGTTAGATAGTTCTCTAGCTATAGATCTTTTAAATTCTAGGTTATTCATAATAATCTAGGGAAGGGTAATTCTAATCTTTATAGTTAAGACTTTCTACTTTAAAGTAGTCCTATTCTTAAGCTTTATAGTTAGGCAAGAGTCTTCCTTAGGTCCCTTTTTTATAATAGCCTTAGCTATCTTTTAATCTTCTAGGTCTATTAGCTTAAGGATCCTTAGGGTTACTATTAGGATAAGATAGCTTTAATTAACTTCTAGCTCTTTATTATCTACTCTTGCCCTCTTATTAGCAGCTATATCAAAAGTAATATTATTATTTAAAATATCCTCTAGTTCCTTAAAGCTTCCTTTATTAATTAGGATAATATTTAACTTTACTATCCTATTAATAAGATTCCCTTCTTAGAGCCTAATCCTTCTACTAACCCTATTAATAATTATATCTTTATAAAGAGTATTTTAATTCTTCTTTATAAAGTTAATTATAAGGTTATACTCTTCTTAATTAGGATTCTAGTTATAGATAATAAACCCTAATATTATTCTATTAAGAAAACTTATAGTTAGTAACTTTTAGAACTTCCTTATCTATATAATAGTAAGCTTCTTAACTCCTCTAAAGAGTCCTATCTTCTAGACTAGCTTTAGAGGAAAAATTACTTCTCTTTATTCTACCTAAGCTATATTAGCTTTAGAGTTAAAGTTATAGTATCTAGCTTCCCTATCCCTCTATAATTTATAGCATTAGCTTAGGAAATAGCTTAAAATTCCATAATAGAAACACTTTAGCTATTTCTATCTATAGCTAGTATTAATAAGGATATCTTAGCTATTTATTCTATAGTATTCTATATACCTAGACTAATTATAATTAATAGATAGGTTATTAATAGGAGGGTTAAAAAGCCTCTACTTATTAAGTGTCCCTTAGAGTATAGTAATAAGATATACTTCTATATCTTTATATTACTTTATAGCATTAATACTTAAGTCCTAGACTATCTAGGTTAGGAAATTAATTACTATATCTATAGCTAGCTTACTTAGAGGTAGGATTTACTATTCTATATTTACTTCCTAAGACTTTTTTCCTAGACTAAATTTCCTTTCCTAAGGTTCCTTAATAAAGTCTTTAAAAGACTAATCCTATTCTAGTAAGCTTATAATAAGATTAATTATAGTATTATATAGCTTAGATTATAAAGCCTAAACTAGAATATTCTTCTATTAATATACTTAAATAATAACCTTATAAGGTAATATATAGAAGATAGTATAAGAGTTTCCTTTCTTAAATTTCCTACTATTATTAATAGTATTATATAGCTCTCTATAGGTCTTAAGCTAAATAAGGATCTCCTTATCTATTATATTCCTTATAGACTAAGTATTTATCTTAAGGACCTTTTAGAGGGGTTAGATTTATTATTCCTTATTACTATCCTTAAAGTCTTTAAGAAGCTTTACCTTAATTTATTCCTAGGTATTATACTTAATAGCCTTTAAGACCTTTATTCTAATATCTTTATAGATAAGATATAGTATTAGCTAAGCTTTCTTTTTATTTAAGTAAACTTATCCTTTAATATAGTTCTTAAATATCTTTAGGTAACTAGAGATATTAGTCCCCTTAAAGATATAGTTAAATATATAGATTAAGATAAGAACTTTAGATTCTTTACTTATCTTCCCTTTCTCTATTAGGTTTAGAAGTATTAAGCTTATCTTATTAATCTTAAGGTTAAGTTTAATTAGTATTAGGATTAGTAAATAGTCCTTAATTAAGGGTACTATAGGTATTAACTAAGACTTTATATATATATTAAATTGATTTAATTTTATAGGTATACCCTTTATAAATATTAAATAGAATATCTTTCTCTTCCTTCTTTTCCTTTCTATTCTAATAATAATAATAAAATTATAATTATAATCCTTAGAATTCTTACTTATTAAAGAGTAATTCTTTCCTCTAGATATAACCTTTAGTAGTTATACTAAAATAAAGTCTTAATTATACTATCTTTCTTAGGGGAATAACTATATAATTAAGGAATAAAATAAATAAAAAATAAATAAAAATACTTAATAAAACTTAGGTTAATTATAGTCTTTATAGGAATATTTCTATAAATCTCTTAAAGAAGGTTAAAACTCTTAATCTTAACCCTCTTATTATTATTAAACCTTTTTATAGTTCTTTATATAAGTCTCCTTATTATCCTTATTATTATTATTATTATTATTATTATTATTATTATTATTATTATTATTATTTCTTTTATTCTTTCTTTTCCTCTCCCTTTTGAATAAATCTCTCCTAATCTTACTTTTCCCTAGTTCCTAACTTCTTATAATATAAAGGGTTATTCTAGCTAGGGTAGCTAAGTACTAATCCCTTATAAAGAACTATATAATAATCATTCTAGCTATACCTTCCTATTATCTAAGCTAATATATATTCTTACTCTACTAATTATTTAATAAGGTTAAATAATATTCCTTTTCTTATAAAAAGTCCTTATAATTATAGAAATCTAGTAATATTATACTATAAGGTACTTCTAAGTTTAGGTATACCCTAATTTTTCTTAGAACTATTAAGGTAAAAGAGTAAATATAGTAATAGGTAGTATAGTTTAGAGTTTAGGTATTTATTCTTATCTTACTTATTATAGTAGTTTTAGTTAAACTATATATTACTAATTTTACTAGTTTAATTTATTATAGTCCCTTAGGGTTCTAAGGTCTAGGGTCTTTTTAGGGAAGTCTTAATCCCCTCTATCTTTTATTTCTTATTATCTTTCTACTTTCCTTAAGTCTAGTAGCAGTAGCTTAAAAGTATATTAATTAATCTTACCTATTAAACTAAATTAATTAAATTACTACCCTACTATAACTTCTAATTTAATAGTAGAAAGAGACTTAGAATAATACCCTAAATTAATAGTAATTTCTTAAGAAGGTATATAGTAAAGTATTATATAGATATTTTTATTAGCTAGCCTAAAGCTACACTAGATTATATATATATACTATAGTAGTCTTATGTTTAGAACCCTTTAGTAGGAAAGTATCTTATAGGAATAATTATTAGGTTAGAGTAGGAAAAGAATGTTAGTAAAGTATTAAAATAGCTTACTGCTAGCTTAATAATTAGTATATAAGGGATAAAGAGTAGATAGCGATTTATATTATAATTAGAAAAGAAGGATCTTAAATTCTCTTATAAAAATAAAGGTAAAGGACTTAAGCTTTAAATTTAAAGTAATCTCTTTAGTCTTTCTATAAGAAGGGAAGGATTTTTCTTAAAAATAAAAACAAAAATCTCTTTCTGATCCTAATAATGATTTCTTTCTAATCCTTCTATCCCTCTTGTAACTGTCCATTTTACCCTTATTAAATCCCTATTAGTAACTTATTAGCTTACCTATCTAGGGACCCCTATTATATTAGTATTATCTTTATTAATAATATAGATTCTAAAGTAATAGGTTATAGTAAGAATAATATTATTATCTTAGATTACTATAGCCTTTTTATTATTAAATACTACTTTAGATTCATTATTAACTAGGGTAAATACTAAGATAAGGTTAATATATTTAGTAGGAATAAAGAGAGTATTATTAAAGGTAACTATTTTCCTATTTATTCCCTTTATTTATAGTATATATACTCTATAGCTACTTATTAATATTATTATACTATTAAAGCTATTAATTATTTCTATGCTCTTATTAAGTTACTAAAAACTACCTTATTTATATATAATATAAGATAAAACTTTACTATTAAGGATATAGATATTCTTAAGGAAGTTAGTATATTTATCTAGGACTATAGTAATAGTTACTATAATATTACCCTTAAAAGTAATTATAGCTATATTAAGCTAGGTAAGTATAGTAATAGCTTTATTAGTTTATCTATTTTTATTATTACTAGTAGCCTAATAGTTGTTTTACTTGTGTTACTATTGTCCTTAATTAATCCTATGTAAGTTCCTTTATTCCTACTATCTTTAGAATTCTAGGTAGTTCTACTAATAGCTATCTTTTAGATAGCTGGTTTTTCTATAGCCTATATAGATAGGTCTATTATATCTATTATTAGGGTTAAGTCCTTAAATAGTAAGGGCACTATACTAAGTTTTATAAAGCTTCTAATTATATTTATTATATTTTACTGCTTTAAGATAAGTATTAAAGGTAATAGCCTCTTTTATAATATTACTATTATTATCTTAAGTTAAGAATAGATTATTATTCTAGTAAAAAGTAGAGAGGAAGATCTTATATAAAGGGCTAAGTCCTATAAGGAATTTACTAATAAAGTATAGTTTATAGATTTAATATATTTAGTCTAGGGCTAGGAGTTTAGTATAGGTTTTATAAAGTTAAGTAGTAAAATTAGAGATATTAATATAGACTTAGAGGGATAGTCTATTATATTTCTAGTTAAGTTCCTAGAAGATAGTACTTCCTATTAGGGTAAAGTATTTCTAGAGGGTCTTAAATATCTTAGTAAGTATTCTCTTATCCTTAGCTAGGTTTTATATATTATATCTAAATTAGTTAAGTATAATACTATAGGCTTATTCCTACTTAATTTCCTAATTTTTAACTTTTTTAGATTTTATATTACTATTAGATTAAGCCTTATTTTAGGTAAATAGGTCTCTATACTTAGCTATTAAGAGATAATCTTACATTTTATAGTTCTAGCTAATCTAGTTACTAGGGGCTTCTAGTAGAGGGATTCTAGATAGCCTATTAATAATATCTACTGAGTTAGATATTATAAAAGATAGATTATTTAATTAAGGGATATTAAGTTATAAGATAAGTATTAAGGAATAGCTTATTATTATTAAGCAAAGGTTTATTAGGATTAATAGAGAAATATATAGAGCTAGATAACTATTCTTATTTAGAATTAGAAATTATAATAGAATTAGAAAGCATAATAAAATTAACTTCTAGGCCCTAGATATCTATAGAAAATGTATTTAAGAGAGAGTCTAAGTAGTTAGATTAATCTAATATAACTTTAGAGGAATTAAAGAGAGTTTAAGTAAAGAAGGATAAGTTATTATTATCTAGGCTTAGTTAGGTCTAGTTAAGGTAAGTATTAATAGCTAATATTAAGCTTAGGAACTTTTCTTTATTAAGGAAGTAAAAGAGTATAGGTTTTATAAATAGTTAAAGCTATAGATAGTATATATATATCTTAATGTATTTAGGTATAGGGGTTCCTAATGCTAAAGGTTTTACTATAAGTATAGGAAATTATAAGTAAGTTATCTTAGTTATATTTATATTACTTAGTAATTTTTTATAGATTAGTATAATTTTATTTAAAAATTCTACTTTTTAAGGGAAAGTGTTAGGTAACACAGGACTTCCTGAATAGGAGATTAATAGGCAATTGGATAGGTTACTAGGATAATAGGATATAACTAAGCTTCCTTAGGAGATTCGAGAGGGTATCTGAACTCTTGTTGGAAAAGAGGGAATACCATTGGATAGAGCGAAAATTGAGCTTTGTAATAATATCCTTATGTAATCAATTGAACAAGAGATAAGTGTGTGAGTGATCGATACAGATTTATACAACTTGGGAAATCCCTCCCTCTTTATAGCCCAATAACTCTGACCCTGATGGTCCAATTGCAATGCAAAGCATACCAATCTGTAGCCCAGACCTATGTATATGACATACTTGAATTCCTTGATGATTGATTGCGGAATGGATGC
>QGQB01000266.1:0-106873 GCA_003385265.1 Neonectria hederae
TTTCCCCACCCCCCCCCCCCCCCCCCCCCCCCCCCCCACACGCACCACCGACAACTGCATTGTACTTGCCTCCAGTGCAGCACTGTAAAGTTAGCAGGGCAGTCAGGCAGGCAAGGTATCTCTCTCTCTCTCTCTCTCTCTCTCTGGTGATCTCCCTTCTCTCTCTCCACTCTACCAAACACCACCTCAACTATCACCACTACCGCGACCGACTCTCGTCTTCATTCTCACCCTCAAGTACTCCAGCCTCCATCTCTCTCTCCTGTCGGCTCCTTTGTCTGGACATCATCGATAGCACTTCTAGTCAGCAGCCGACCGATCCCCAGCCCGCAGGCCACCGCGACCATCGCAGCCAGCCAGAAGGGAGAGCAGAAGCTGGGCCCAGCATTCACCCCTTGGTGTAACCCCCCTTCCCCGGGTGTCGCCCAAATCGCTTCGCTACCGGCGCCCGCATTTCCCTCGATCGCTCCGTCGCCCGCCAGCTCCCGCCATCAGCTTGCAACCACCCCGGTGCGTCCCAGGCTCCGACTGGATCCACTTGGACTTGGACTTCGACTTGAAGTTCGACTCGTGCCTCAAACCTCGACCTCGACATCAATACAATTCTTCTAAAAGCCTCGTTCGGTCTCACGCCCTCTGTGCCCGCCGTCTCGCCGACACCGGCCATCGAGGCTATATGACCATCCGTCACAAGTCGAACATTCCACTCGGCGCATAGAATCGCCGTTGCCGCCGCGGTTGAGCAGTTACTCTTCCACTCAGGCCTGTCCCACACTTCGCAACCCAACCACGGAATTACTCGTCGCTCTCTTCTCCTAGGCACCTGGCCACGCCATCGTGGCAGATGCTGTCGCCATGGATGGCTTCTACGCACCCGACCAGCTGCCTCACCAACACCGGCAACATCACCAACACCAGCAGCAGCAGCTTCACCAGCAGCAACATCAACAGCGACAACACCAGCAGCAGCAACACCAGGAACAGCAACACCGGCTGCAACAGCACCACCAACAGCAGCTCCAGCAGCACCATCAGCAACAGCATCAACACCACCAACATCACCAACATCACCAATACCAGCGGCAGGATAATGCTGTAGGATCTCAGCAAATGGTACCCGATCATGACATGCTCCCCCCTGGCGACTCCCTCGACGACATCATCCAAAGCAACCAGACCGAACTATACCGCCGACGCAGCATGTCGCAGACCTATGGAAACTCTGTACCCCACGCCCAACCCCAGGTGCCTAGGAGGATGTCCGTTGTGGGAACTGGCGATATGATGACATTTGGAGTCAACAACGACGATATTGATACCTACCAGTTCAACCAGCACATGTCGTCTGCTTTCCCCATGGACACTACCATGTCCATGTCTGAGCAGATAAGCCCCTACATAAACCCTGCAGACTACTCCGGCATCTCCTCCGACATGATGGGTTCCATGATTCCATCCACATTTGCCAACATGTCGGTTGGGCAGGTCGGTGCCCAGATGGCCGGCGACGCTCCGGCAATGAACCTCTTCCCCCCGACAGCCAATTCTATGCCTCCCCCGTTTCCTCCGAACCAGCTCAATACTACCGCAAACGACTTCTCTACAGACCTCAATCCTGACGATGGCCCCCTCAGTACAACCCCAACAAACGCTACCACAGCTACCCAAGTCCCAATCGCACCCGCGACCACAGCTACTGTTATGGATGCTGTTATGGATGAGCGCGACGACGAGGTGAATCCTCCTGCGGTCCTTGGCACTACTGAGACGCCACAACCCCAGGCTGCGACAAACCTATCTCTCAACCCCACTGTGACCCCTGATCTCAATCCGAGCATGTCCCCGCTCTCTCGACACGTCTCGGCTCAGTCTGGTTCACTCCTGTCTCCCCGTGCCAACTCTCATCTCACGGCCGTCACCCAGCCTAGCACTACCTCCGCCACCAACACCCCCACATCCGCCGGTGCAGACACCCCGCGGGATTCCAAGGAGAAGACGATATATTCCAAGAGTGGCTTTGATATGCTCAAGGCTTTGTGGCTAGTCGCAACTCGCAAGGAACCTAAAATCAACCTCGGCGCAGTCGACATGTCCTGCGCCTTTGTTGTATGTGATGTCACCCTCAACGACTGCCCCATTATATACGTATCCGACAACTTCCAGAACCTCACTGGCTATAGTCGTCACGAAATCGTTGGCCAGAATTGTCGCTTCCTACAGGCTCCAGATGGCATTGTTGAGGCTGGCTCCAAACGCGAGTTTGTCGATGATGGTGCCGTGTACACCCTTAAGAAAATGATCCACGAGGGGAGGGAAGTTCAACAGAGTCTCATCAACTACCGTAAGGGTGGAAAACCATTTCTCAATCTCCTAACCATGATCCCCATCCCTTGGGACACCGACGAGATCAGGTACTTTATTGGCTTCCAGATCGACCTTGTCGAGTGTCCCGATGCCATTGCTCCCAACCAGGGAGTCCATGGCGTCCAAGTCAACTATAAGCACAATGAAATTGGGCAGTACATCTGGACTCCGCCCACATCCAACAACTGGGAACCCGAGAACGGTCAGACTCTCGGCGTAGATGACGTCTCGACGCTGCTAAAGCAATTCAACCCCAAGGGACTCGCATCGGATTGGCACAAGCAGACATGGGACAAAATGTTGCTGGAGAACACTGATGACGTTGTCCATGTCCTCTCTCTCAAGGGCCTATTCCTCTATCTGTCGCCCGCTTGTAAACGAGTACTTGAGTATGACGCTGCTGAGCTTGCCGGCAACTCTCTGTCCACCGTCTGCCACCCATCCGACATTGTACCCGTTACGCGTGAGCTAAAGGATACCACCTTGGGGAACCCTGTCAACATTGTCTTCAGGATTCGAAGAAAGCATAGTGGCTATACGTGGTTCGAGAGCCACGGTTCGCTCTTTGTCGAGCAAGGTAAAGGACGAAAGTGCATAATCTTGGTTGGTCGTAAGCGCCCTGTATTTGCCCTCAGCCGGCGGAATCTGGAGGCCAACGGCGGTATCGGTGACAGTGAACTGTGGACCAAACTCTCCACTGCAGGCTTGTTTCTCTTTGTTTCGTCAAACATCAGATCGCTCCTCGATCTACAGCCCGAGAACCTGGTTGGCACAAGCATCCAGGATCTGATGCGTAAGGAGTCGCGACCCGAGTTTGGGCGCTCGATCGAAAAGGCTAGACGTGGCAAAACGGTCACTTGCAAGCACGAAGTTCAGAACCGCCGCGGCCAAGTCTTGCAGGCCCAGACGACTTTATATCCCGGCGATGCCTCCGAGGGTCAGAAGCCGTCGTTCCTACTCGCCCAGACGAAGCTTATCAAGGCGTCATCTCGAAGCATTGCCCCCGCAAGTTCCGTAGGAACAGTCAAGTCGGTGGCGACTCCGAGGTCTGACGGCGGGGGGCAAGATGCCGGCAAAGCATCACAGCCCGGTGGTGCCTTGGCATTGGGGACTCAAGACATTGCGCTCGCGTCTGACGATAACATATTTGACGAGCTGAGAACGACTAAGTGCTCCAGCTGGCAGTTTGAGCTGCGACAGATGGAGAAGGTCAACCGCATTCTAGCAGAAGAACTCGGCGGTCTGCTTTCAAACAAGAAGAAGAGGAAGAGGAGGAAGGGCATTGGTAATGCCGTGCGGGACTGCGCCAACTGCCACACGCGCAACACACCCGAGTGGCGGAGAGGACCCAGCGGCCAGAGAGACCTTTGCAACAGCTGTGGCCTTCGTTGGGCAAAACAAGTAAGTTTGAGCCTAGCATTTCGTCCCAGCCAAAACATACTAACGGCAACGCAGACTGGACGGGTTTCTCCTCGTAACTCCTCGCGCGGCGGCAACGGGAACAGCGATGTTCAGAGCAAGAAGTCAAACTCACCAAACCACTCACCGCTCAGCAAGGACATTACAGCCGAGGCGGCCGGTACTCGTGTCACCAATGGCGATGGTGTTGTGACCCCTACTCAACTCATGACGGAGAACGACGGGATCACTGCACCGAGCGGTGCTGCGTCGGCTACTGGAGTCAAGCCTTCGGCAGCGGCGCCGCCGCCGAGTCAGTCGGCCATGATGGGCGTAGGTGCAACATCTGGAATGACGTCCATCCGAGAAGAACGCGAATCGAGCCAGACCTGAGTACACCGCTCTTCTATCGTATCCGTTGCTCGCCGTTGCGCATTGGTACGTGTGCTTTGGAATTAGGGTGGCTCCTCATTATGCGGATTTATGACACCCGCCACTTATATCTTCCGCCACCTGTTCACCATCCAGAAAGAATGATCAACATGGCGGAAGGCTTGTTACACTATTGCTCAAGGACCCAAAATGCGACAATGAGACGAGAGGTTTTGCTATGTACGAAAGGAAGTTGTCCTTCGGTTGACTTTGCGTTGGTGCATCTGGCTTTGGAATTTCGGGGAAGGGGATAGACACGAAGATACGACACATATACGAGGCGTTAGAAGGACCATTTCTTTGGACACGACTGAGACTCGCCAACTCGCATCATTTACGGCGAGCCTTGTTTCTGCTCGACATGACACAAAACAAGCCGGTTTAGCTACTTTCCCGAACTGAATGCCATCACAGCTATGGCGAAGTCCGAACTCAGAGCCTCGGCAACAAAGGAAATAAAAGAGGCTCTAAGTTAGGAGTTGCTTGGATTTTGGGGGGAGGCCTATTCACGATCTTGTTCGTGGCGCTTCTGACAGTTTGCTCTGAACACCGTGGGACATGGAAGAGAGGGGAGGTGGACTGTGATGACAACACATTGAGGGATGGGACATTGTTCTGGTCAGAAAAACAACACGAATTTGAATTTGGTTTCTATACCTGTGCTATCCTTTTGGTGTCGTCCGTGGCTGGGTGGATTGTCATATGAAATGAAGGCTCGTAAATGATGTGGGTTCGCAGTGATACAATTGTAGACCAACTGAAGGAGTGAACATGGTTGTTGAACTTGTGTAATATTCTAAAACGAGCTGGTTCTGGTCCTAGCGGTATATGTGACTCGACTTTTGCATTCCCGCTTCGCCAGTGGCACAGCTCCAGGGTAGGTCACGTTCTCAGAGTGGCAATTAATGAGTAACCCAGGATGGTCGAGCATTGTACATTCTTTATTCACGGACGTTCTAACTTAACTATCAAGAGCAAAACCTATCACATCTAGAGCTCGTCTATGGAATGGCTCTGATTCTCCTCTTCCTCCTCCCAGCCGCGGCTCTTGGTGTTTCGCTCTTCGGGGGCACTCTTGCGGCGGCGGTCGAGGGCGGCAATCTCATCGTCGTACACCGTCCACTCGGGGACCTGGCGACGGGCGCGGTCGAGCTTGGGCTCCTTGGTCAGCGGGTTGTTGCACAGGTCGATGGTGCGGGCGCTGGTCTGGGCCTCGTCGCTGCACCACGTCTCGCACCACAGCCAGTCCTGCGGCAGACTGTGGATGGGGATGTTGAACTGCATGTGGTTGGGCAGGTCCTGGTCGAGGTTGGAGAGGCTGTTGGGATCGGCCGAGAGCGCGTGGTACTGCTGGCGGAGACGGTCGCCGGCTGCGAGCTGGCGGAAGCGGCGCAGGTCGACGACGTAGAGGGCCGAGATGTGGTACGGCAGGCCGCGGAGATAGTTGGCCCAATAGCCTTGCTTCCAGAACCGGAAGCCCTCCATCTCGGTGCGTGAGTCGCACATGGGCGTGAAGCCGTACGGCGCGCCCTCGAGGTCGTGATTGACCAGGTCCATCATGTCGGTGCGCACGATCTGGTCCGCGTCGACGAAGATGACCTTGTCCAGCGACAGCGGGAACAGCACGTCGAGGAACAGGATCTTGTAGCCCCAGATCTCGCGCTGCTTCTCCTTCTGCTGCCGCAGCCAGTGCGGCCACTTGTACGTCACCATCTCGTACTTGAACCCGTACTCGGCCGCCATGTGCGGGATGAACTCCTTGAACGACGGCGACAGGAACTGCTCGATGAACCAGAACTTGACCGTGTGCTTGGTGTTGCGCATCACCGAGACCATCATGATGTTGAGCATCCGCTCGTATAAGTGTCCACTGGCCACAGAGAAGATGTTGATTTCCGCATGCTCTTTGACCGAGATTGCCTTGGCCGACTTGGAGCCCCCGAGGATGCTCTCGGCGAACTTGAGGCCCTTGGCAACAATTCCATCGTCACCTCCGGATTCGTCGAGCACGTCGGATTCCTCCATGCCAGGTTTTCGGTTGACACGAGGGTACAGCGTAGTCCCCTGAAAGTCCATGAGTGCCACGTCGGTACCTTCATCCCCGGGAACGGCGGAATAGCCCTGGGCGCCGACGCTTTCAATATCGAAGATTTCGCTGCTGCGACCCTCCTTCAACTGGATGTTGTAGAAGCCTGGGTTGGCCTTGAACTGGAAGTATCCCAGGTTGGCCATGATGATGGTATCCGTCACCAACGGATCCTTCTCCGTTGCCAACACCAGCTGGGCTCCTTTCGGGGCGCCTCGCTTGCCGTCTCGGGAATGACCTTCAATCAGAATGTGCTCGAGCTCGTACGTGGCGTTGACATCGCCCTTGGCGGAACTCAGCTTGATGTTGTCGAGATCCTGGACAGACGCCTTAGCCGCTACAAGCCACGCTGGGGGAACGTCCATGCCGGCTGTTAGGAGAGCCTCGGAGGGGAGGCCCTTGAAGGTGGCCCGCGGTCCCTTGACGTTGCCAGCCTCATCGAAGGAAGGCTTCGAATCCAAGACATAGCGGAAGAAGCGCTTGACCGGGAGTTCCGCAACCACCTCACGGGGGTTGATGAAGAGTTTGAGGTACACGCCATCTAGTTCCGATAGAACTTTGAGGATTGGAGCTAATCGCTGGCCCTGTTCGCTGGTAGGGTTCAGAAGACCAGCGATGTGGATGCTCGCAGTTTCCGGGTCACCAACTTCGATGGCGGTGTGCGTCGAGTCCCAGGTGTTGTAGAGCGTGTTTCGTACGGCGGGTGCAGAATCAAAAATGCCCTCGGGGAGTTCGGAAATAGTGGACAGAGCGGTGATGGAGGTGAGCTTGGCCGCAGCGATAGGGTCAGAGAGCTTGCTGCCGAACCCAAGGTCTTCAATCGCAGAATACACGGGGAGGATCCTGTTCCTTTGCTCATAGGAGAAGAACTGCTGTAAGTCGTCATCACTAAGGGAGTCCCCGGAGCGGATTGGGCCGACGAGACGGCCATTGAGGACCAGTGCCTGTGTTCCTGGCAGGAGTTTGGCATCTGGGAGGAACTTCGCTAGGGCATTGGCATGTCCGACATCTTGGGTGTCCTCGGACGACAAAAAGAGAGCCTTTAACTCCTCCTTACTTCTGACCTCGGCAAGCTCTGCTACAGCCGCCTTCAAGCCACTGTTCACCGCAGACGAAGTGGATGAGGCTGAAGGGTTGTGGATTACGTCCAGCCTAACACCTGAGTTGCTCTGCTTGAATTGCAAGGCAGAGAGAATCAGTTCCTGACCCTCCTCGGTATCTAAGTCCGCGATAACGGTCAACAGAGCCCAGTCCTCCTTGACTGACTCTGAAGACGATTCAAGAACCGGGATTCTGCTGAACAGATCTGCGTGTTCACTGTATAGTTTACCGATGTCAAGAATTCGAACAGCCTTGTCGTCGTCAGGGAAGATGTAAGTGTTCCTCGTGGCCATCGCGTCGTGTAGGAACACTCCCGGAAGCCAGGTTTCATCATCGATGGTGCCAAGGTACACACCCTGCTGGACGATTTGTTGATCTTCGGTTAGACGCATGCTCATTGTCTGAACCCAACTCTTCTCCCGCGGAACGACCAAGCCGTTGACGAAGAGAGGACGAACAGGAGTGTCTGCCTTTAGTCGGTTGACCCATGCTTGTGAAAGTTTGATCTGGTGAGCATAGGAGTCCGCCTGAAGGACCTCAGCAAACGTTAACTTTAGCAGGTCTGTCTCGCGACCTTCAATCGCCTTTGCAAATGACTTTGCATCTGGCCCATTACTGGAGCGCTCTTGATACCCCTGGAGGTACGTAAGAAGAGTTTCGACACCGTAGGTTTCAATCAAGTGGTAGACAATCTTGGCCTGGGCGACAGCCTCCGGGGTTGATGTCAAAGGAACAAGTCCAAATCTCAACATAACTCCTCGTGACATGAATGAACTAAACTGGGCAACCGCGGCTAAATCTTCAACATTTGTGAAGTCGACAGGTGTAACAAGGTGGAAGATGTTACGAGCAACCTTGGGCAGTTGGCCGGGATAGGTGCGTTGAAGCAACTGTAAATAGTGAGCGACGTTATTATTTTAAAGGACGGATCTGCATACCGTCATCAAATCCTTCTGGAAGGATGCATAGCGTGCGTCGTTTTCGAGATCGTTAAGCCAGACAAGTACCTTGCCTTCCTCTGACCGATCTGTCCAGTCGAACCTCATGGGTTCATCTCCCGCTTTTGCCTCAGCAATTGATGGGTGGCCAAGCAGAGAAACAGCTTGCTTGCCATTGAAACCGAGGCCCCGGACACCGTTGATGAGTTTGCGTTCGCGGCGTATCATGTCAACAAGTTGGAAAGGTTCGATTTGACGATCAATCAGCTGAACACCATTCATCCAGAGGATACCAATGCCAGTGGGAACGCCGTTAGCAACGTTCACTTGCTGCTCTGTAGAGAAATCTTCAGATACTTCGTGGGTAGCAATCGATGCTAAAAACTTGGGAAAGTCTTGAGTCGCCTTCACCAAAGCCTCGAGAGGATTCTCGCTCTTCAAAATGAAGGAAGCAGTCTTTAGGCCGAGGGAAGCTAGCTCCGTCGTCGAAAGAGGCTTCAGATCAGCAACTTCTTCATTGCCATCCAAGACACCATCTTCAGCGATGGGCTTTTGTTCCGAGTTCTGGTTGGCTTCTCGGTCGTCAATGACGATGTAATCGGTTCTCTTCAGGGCCAATTCGACACCGTATCCACTAACCGACAACGGCGTGTCTGAGGCATGAATGCTTCGTCGATATCGCAGTCGATACGAGAGTTCTCCCTTCTGAGCCGCCTTTGAAAGGGTGTCGTGGAATGAGCCAAATGAGGGAGACGTAGGGTCGGCGTATAGTATGGCTTCCTTGCCTACTCCGAGAATCCGATCGAAAGGCAATGTCTTGAATTGTCTGTGCGAGTGTCAGAACAATGCCTTAGTTATCAACAGAGGGGTTGTACGTGGAGGTTAGATCGGTCTCGATAGCTGTGGTCAGGCTTGGCGAACAATATTGCTTGAAGTCAAGCAGAGCCCAGTTGGGACATTGCTCTGGGTCTTGGACTGATACTGCTGGCTCGACCGCAGTAGAGAAGTATTGATAATGTGCCTCGATTCGTGGGGCTGCGGATCGCAGGGAGAGAGCGAGTTTAAACGTAGATAGGGCATCGGGACTGGTGATATGGCCGTCCTGCTGGAGAACTTCGAGGAACTGGGTATACAGTTCTTCATCTGTGGCAGCCGCTGCGAAGTGCCCGCTTGCGATCCTGTCGAGAATGGGGAAATAGGAAGACGCGTTTTCGCCAGCCGCCGTCTCACTGGTATCATCAGTATTACTCTCCGGTATTGAGACAACACTAGGATAGCTTACAGAAGCTCAAGCAGATATGGGGCACTGGGGAACGCAGCGTCCATGCCCACATTGATGGACGGGGCTGCTGCAGCCTGGAGTGCGGCTGCGAGGGCCATAGCCAAGCTCCACGGCAATTTGGATAGGCGCAACATGGCTGGACTAGGTGCTGTCGACAATCGCCTGGTCTTTACGCTGGGTGAAGCTCTCACGCTGGGAGGTAGAGGGGCAGAGCAGAAGCTCCCTGGAGCCCCAGTGTTGGGAATTCGAAGCCCAAAGTAAGATTGTATAGAAGAGCGCACTCGACGACTGAAAGCGCCTTAAACTATTTCACGGCAGCCCATCAATGGCGCCAAGGATGTCGTCGACGTGGAAAACAAGCTGATGCTGCCTATTCTCGTGTCGTCGAGAAGTGAACACCGTCACAGTAAAGCTGACCCGATTTGGATTAGTGCCATGGCGTCCCACTCCGGCGCTCGACGTGGCAGAAACGCTTGGTGGGGCTGGCTGTGGCTGGTGCATGCAGCGTTATTGCTGAGGGCCCCCCTGCTTGTGACAGGTGTTGCAGCGGCGCTCCAGGGCGGTGAATCACTGGGGCGCCGGCGGAATAATGTTGCGGGTGGCTTGCACCAGGTTGGATGCCCACACTTTGGAGATGGACACGATGCTCAATTGCTAGCCCAGGAGTTCGCTCGACGGCCATCAATCGACACTGCTCCACCTCCACTCCTTAACCTCCCGTCCCCGTCTTCCTCTTGACCTGCTGGACAGCTTGCCCCAACATCCGCGACCAGGCAAGCTGAACGGCTTCTTTCCTCCTTGTTTTCCGGGCCTTATACTGCTCCCCCTTTAATGCGAGAAGCTACGGCTTCACCTCCCCGCCAATATGCAGTCCTCCCCTGGAATGTTGACCAAGGTAAGGCGTCTCGAGGTTTTGGTTCCCTCCCAGTCACTGACTTATTGCGCAGTTCGAGTCCAAGTCGTCTAGAGCGAAGGGCATCGCCTTTCACCCTAAGAGGTCAGTTGCCTTGCGCCGCCGCATCCTTCTTCCAGGAGACACCGCCCACAAGGTTGAAGCTGACTGCCCCCCTCAGGCCATGGATCCTCGTGTCGCTTCACTCCTCCACCATCCAGCTTTGGGATTACCGAATGGGAACATTGATTGATCGGTTCGAGGAACACGATGGTCCTGTCCGTGGCGTCGATTTCCACAAGACCCAGCCGCTCTTCGTGTCTGGCGGCGACGACTACAAGATCAAGGTCTGGTCCTATCAGACCCGAAGGTGCCTCTTCACCCTCAACGGCCATCTCGACTATGTCCGCACCGTCTTCTTTCACCACGAGCTCCCCTGGATTCTGTCCGCCTCCGATGACCAGACCATCCGGATATGGAACTGGCAGAACCGATCGCTGAGTACGTCACTGTGGCCCGATCTGCCTATCCCTTGACCCAAGTTTGCGATGCTGACCTGTCCAAGTCTGCACCATGACTGGTCATAATCACTATGCCATGTGCGCTCAGTTCCACCCCAAGGAGGATCTCGTCGTCTCCGCCTCCCTCGACCAGTCTGTCCGTGTCTGGGACATTTCCGGCCTGCGAAAAAAGCACTCCGCCCCCACCTCGATGTCCTTCGAAGATCAGATGGCACGCGCCAACCAGAACCAGGCCGACATGTTTGGAAATACGGATGCCGTTGTCAAATTTGTCCTTGAGGGCCACGACCGAGGTGTCAACTGGGTGTCTTTCCACCCTACCATGCCCCTTATTGTCTCCGCCGGTGACGATCGCTTGGTGAAGCTGTGGCGGATGAGCGAGACTAAGGCCTGGGAGGTGGATACCTGCCGAGGACATTTCCAGAATGCGTCGGGCTGCCTGTTTCACCCTCACCAAGACCTAATCCTTTCGGCTGGTGAGGACAAGACCATTCGTGTATGGGACCTTAACAAGCGAACTGCCGTTCAGTCCTTCAAGAGAGAGAACGACCGCTTCTGGGTTATTGCGGCACACCCTGAGATTAATCTCTTCGCCGCAGGGCACGACAATGGTGTCATGGTCTTCAAGCTGGAACGGGAACGCCCTGCTTCGGCTGTCCACCAGAACATGCTCTTCTACGTCACGAAAGAGAAGCATGTCAAGTCCTACGACTTCCAGCGGAATATCGAAAGCCCCACTCTCCTGTCGCTCAAGAAGCTCGGCAGTGCTTGGGTTGCTCCTCGCACTTTGTCCTATAACCCCGCCGAGCGATCCATCTTGGTAACCTCACCTACTGATGGTGGCTCATATGAGCTCGTGAATCTTCCAAAGGATGGGTCCGGTGCCATTGAACCTACAGAGTCGAAGCGCGGCACCGGAAACTCGGCCATTTTTGTGGCTCGCAACCGTTTTGCTGTGCTGAACACATCCACTCAGACTATCGACATAAAGGATCTGTCAAACAACATCACCCGCTCTTTCAAGCCTCCCGTTGGCACCACCGATATATACTTCGGAGGCACTGGCAACCTATTGATTATTACTCCCACTGCCGTTCATCTCTACGATATTCAGCAGAAGAAGAGCGTTGCTGAGCTCTCAGTCACTGGTGTCAAGTATGTCGTCTGGTCCAATGATGGTCTTTACGCGGCTTTCCTGAGCAAGCACAATGTCACCATTGTCACCAAGACCCTCGAGCAAGTCAGCACCCTCCATGAGACGATCCGAATCAAGAGCGCTACTTGGGATGATGCTGGAGTTCTGCTGTACTCGACCTTGAACCACGTCAAGTACACCCTCCTCAATGGTGACAACGGCATCGTGCGAACTCTCGACCAGACCGTGTATCTTGTCCGAGTCAAGGGCCGCAACGTCTACTGCCTTGACCGAGCCGCCAAGCCACGCATCCTGCAGATTGATCCCACCGAGTATCGGTTCAAGCTGGCCCTTGTGAAGAGAAACTACGAGGAGATGCTTCACATTATCCAAAACTCAAGCTTGGTCGGCCAGTCCATTATTTCGTATCTGCAGAAGAAGGGATATCCCGAAATTGCCCTACAGTTCGTTCAGGATCCTACTACTCGATTTGATCTCGCTGTTGAATGCGGCAACCTCGACGTGGCTGTCGAGATGGCTAAGGACCTGGACAAGCCCAAGTTCTGGTCTAGGTTGAGTGCCGAGGCTCTCGCCCACGGCAACCATCAGGTTGTTGAGATGTCTTACCAGAAGCTAAAGCAGTTCGACAAGCTGTCTTTCCTGTATCTTGCAACTGGAGATCACTCCAAGCTTGCTCGAATGGCCAAGATTGCTGAGCATCGAGGCGACTTCACCTCGCGCTTCCAGAACGCCCTGTACCTGGGAGAGGTCGAGGATCGCATCCAGATGTTCAAGGAGATTGACCTCTGTAAGTTATGGATGTATAGACTGGTAAGCATATTACTAACCTCTGATTAGACCCGCTTGCCTACATGACTGCCAAGTCAAATGGCCTGGAGGAAGAGTGCCAAGCTATCCTAGAGGCCACCGGCTTGACTGAGGACCAACTGACCGCGCCTGCCCTGGGCGCGCCTTTGGCCATTCCCAAGCCTGTTGTGTCTACCTTCAAGGCCAACTGGCCTACCAAGGCCACTTCTCAATCCGTCTTCGAGAAGGCTCTGCTCGGCCAGGTTGAAGGTCTGTCCTTGGAGGACGTGCCCGCTGCTAACGGAACCGAATTCGCGGACGCTCTGGAGGACGACGCAGCCATTAAGCGTAGTGGCGCGTTGATCGAGGATGACGAGGAAGATGTTGCTGGCTGGGACATGGGTGATGATGATGTGCCCGACGTCGAGAGCGACTTTGTCAACGTCGAGAGTGCTGATGCAGGTGGTGCTGGCAGCAGCGAAGCCGACCTCTGGGCCCGAAACTCACCATTGGCTGTGGATCACATCGCTGGCGGTTCTTTCGAAACGGCCATGCAACTTCTGAACCGACAGGTTGGGGCGGTCAATTTTGCACCACTCAAGGAGCGATTTCTGGAGGTCTACCAGGCCTCGAGGACATTCCTTCCTGCAACCGAAGGTCTGCCGCCTCTGGTGAACTATGTTCGCCGAACCCTTGATGAGACGGACCCCAGGAAGGTTCTGCCTGTGGTTCCCAGGGATCTGGAGACGCTTGCAGCCAATGACCTCCAGAGGGGTTACGACTCGATGAAGGCCAACAAGCTGGACGATGGCTTGAACATCTTTAAGGGCATTCTGCATGCCATCCTTATCAACTGCGTGTCAAGCTCAGATGAGGTTACCGAGGCGAAGAAGCTCATTGCCTCCGCAAGTGAATACGCCGTGGCTATGAACATTGAGCTGTCCAGGAGAAAGCTGGGATCAACTGAAGTCGTGGCTAAGGACCCCGCGAAGCTCCAGAGGAGTCTCGAGTTGTCGGCCTACTTCACAATCCCCAAGATCGAGGTACCCCACCGACAACTAGCCCTGCTTAGTGCTATGCAGTTGGCCATGCGCAACAAGAACTATGGCTCAGCCCTCAGCTTCGCCAACCGCATCATCTCCAACGGCGGTGCCACCAAGATCGTCGAAAACGTAAGTTACAGCAGTTCCTGGGTAGACATGTAGTTGCTAACAACATGTGTAGGCCAAGAAGACCAAGGCTCAGTGCGAGCGTAACCCTCATGACTCTGTGGAGATTGAGTTTGATCAGTTCGCCGAGTTTGACGTGTGCGCTGCCAGCCACTCGCCCATCTACAGCGGAACGGCGTACGAGGAGTGCGCGTTCGACGGTTCCAAGTATCACGCTAAGTACAAGGGCACCGTGTGCCGGGTGTGCGAGGTTTGCGAGATCGGCAAGCACGGTAGCGGGCTGAAGCTGTTCGCCTAGTTCGCCTAGTTCGCCTAGACAATTAATGATGGAAGACGGTGGACTGGAGTTTCGAGTCTTTTGCAAAATGCGACCAGAACGCTCGCGAGAGATGCGTCGGCGGTCTCTGGCTTAAAAAGGCTGAACTTGGACGAGGTCGGTAGAACGATGGCAAGGAGTCATGTCATATCTTTTTAGTTTTAGCCTGATTGTATGTGACAAGCACCCAAAACGAGGGACCACGTTGCGCATCTTCTTGTTTGTTTGTTTTTGATTGTTCGTCCGTCGACTCACGGATCCGTCTGTGATTAGTCATACAGCTGGTGTGATGTTGATCCCTTCATCTATGTAAGCCTGCACCTTCGCCGTCTCCCATCCCGCGCTGCAGAAACCAAAATGAACCAAAAGCCCAGCTACACAATCGTCTCTAGCTCACGGGCGTACCCCAAGGCATTCTCTATCACCATCTGGCTCATTTCTTTGGCTTGGACTCCGTCCTCGCCGACGTTAGTTGTGTCGGGGAAGAAGATTTGGCCGTCACGAACGATCCAGCCTCGGTGGTGAGCAAAGGAAATGACGTCGCCCTCAGAGTCGAGGAAGAGGAGAGACTTTGTGGAGCTGATGGGCAGGCTGGGGTATGCACGCTCGCTGCTGCTTGCAATCTCGGAGCGGATCTGGTTCTTGAGGATCTGGGGGATGTAAGTATTTGAGATGGGTGATGGGAATTGGTTGTTAGGCATACCTCTGAGAAGACACTGTACTCGTCACATGGAACCTCGCTGCTCTTCATGGCTTTCCACACCCTGTCGTAGCTACCCTCCATCAACCATCTCTCGAGACGAATGGGGTAGCCCAGATATCGGTCGGTCTCAACGTCGACACCGCCGCCTTCCCGGTTGGCGAGGCTCTCGAGCTCGGTGTGGAACTCAGCGTAGAGGCCCTGGGTGAGAAGCAGCAGCAAGCTAAGGCCGGTAACCTTGTTCCGTTCGGGCAGGTTGGGGGCGAGGACGGCGGAGGGCAGCTCATAAAAGGGCTGGAGCTGTTGGACGTAGCGAGTGAAGTCGGGAGGGTTGCGGGCGCGGATGGCGAAGAGGGCACCCTGCTCGTACGTCTCGCGGGCGAGGGGGAGGATGTGGGCGGGGGTGGCGGACGTCGGGGTGAGGGCGTTGAGCTTGAGAAGGGCGAGCTTGGCCTTGGAGAGAAGGGCGTTGGCCTCAGGGTAGCTCATTGAGGGGGAGTGCTTGAGCTGGGCGAGGATCTGGGCGAGGTTGCGGTCGGCCATGGTGGATGATATTTGCCGACTCGGGCTGGTGGCGTATAAAGGTTGGTTTCGGGGGTTGCGTGCGACGAGTTTGGGCTGGGATTGGGGAGATTGACGAGAGGTGTGGTGTGGATTTGGAGGTTTGATACTGGAAGCTTCACCAGGCTGCGATCGGTGACGCGAGGCCACGGCACAAGGCGCTGAGGTGCTGCATTGAGTAGCGGCGGGAGGGCAGAAATTCCGAGCCGAAGGGGTTGTATTATGTAATCACTACATGGCAAACTGGGGGTAGCATCAATTAGAACGTTCACGGGAGAGACTTCTTGACAAGATGTCGAAAAAAATAAAGCTCCCTTCTAAGTGAATTACTTGGATCAAGCCATGAACGGGGTTTTGCGAAACTTATTTAGAGCCTGGACGTGGTGATGATCTTCTTGGGAACGGCGACAGCTTAGCTTAGCTCTAGCATTTGGCAGCATCCAACTCAGCCGAGGGGTATGTCACTTGATAACTCCAGGCTAGAGAGCATTCTAAGCGGGAACGCATGCACTCGGTCCCGTAATCTAGGCCGGAATCAGTTGCTTGAGGTTGAACTTGTAGTTGGGCAGACACGGTGTCAGCCTTGTGTGGTCTTGACATTCCCTAGTTCCCCAAGCCTATTCCGCGAACAAGTGCAGTCAGCCCAGAGGTAGCTGGGATCATGGCTCTCAGGGCTCTCCCATAGAGGCAAAAGGGTCTTTGGAGAAACGCACCGTGGGATATGAAGGCTTGCCACCTCCATTTTGCACGAGGGAGTGGAAGGATGGATGGGTGGATAATGAGGATGGCTCGATTATTTAGATTTTTTTTCAGGAGTAGGGTTCGCTGTTGGGTTGGTTTAGAATCGTGGACTTGATTATTTCGTATTTCGGGGAGGATTCACGGAAATATGTGAGAGATTCAGGTTGCACTCCCAACGGACAACAAGCGGCAACTCGTGTAAGGTTACGAGGAGTGCAGAATATGGCCGCATAAGTTTACAATAAAAAATTGCTAGATCAACTATTGAAAAAGTGATTGTCGAGATCCAGTGATGAGGTTGGCTCAAAGAAATCAGGACAAGGGTAGGAAGATTGAAATAGCAGCTGGGGCTGTGGCTGAATGAACGCATGAGCTAAAGTTGGCGGCGGCGGAGCGGCGCGGAAGATTTAACGTAAAAGACACAGGAACGGGAAGAAAAGATTGTGGCCGTAATATTGATTGCAGGATTAGTAGCATTAGATGCCTATGGAAATAGACTAGCTGTTCGTGTATGTGAACATTGTCACCTAGAAACACAGTAGACAGCAGAGCATCGTGATTTACCGTAGGGTGTTGATTTGGAGGCATGGGGTAGGTAGCTTTGTCTCTGGTCACAAGGCACAGTACCAAAGTACTAAGGCATGCACTCCGGACCGGACCGTGGTATATTGTCTGCGTAGTACGCATCTTGGGGAGGGGACGATGCTATCCATGAAGCTAACCTACAAAGATACCTAAGCTCCTCGGATGGTGGATGTCGCAATACCAATTGATGGATCTCGTTGACGTTTGAGTGACGAGACAGCGACGCACATGGCAAAGAGCCCACCGAACTGAAGCCCAGCTGAAGCGCCATCACCAGCCCCCCGCGTGTTGTGAGCCTAGGGCGGCCCAGGTTTCAGTTGTTCTTTTTCGGTGGAGGCAGCAAACTGACAGGTGATCTCCGAATCAACCCTAACAGGATCCTACGGCACAAGACCATATAACGGGCCTCTCTCCACGTAGCTCTGGGGATGAGAGTAGGACTGGGTGTTTCTTGTTTCACTTCTGCAGCGCCTGGACAGTATCTGTCTTGAGAAGTGTAGTCAAGAGGCTTGTCCATCGTGATAGGGTCCTAGGGCGTGTTTACACGGCCAAGGCACTTACTTGCCTACACTTTGAATATTACTGCGTCTTGCACTGCGACAGCGGCAGCCCAAGGTACCGACCATTTCTTTCTTCCTCCTTTCAAACCAGTGCCTCATCTTACTACACCTACTACACTCCTACACCTGCTGTAATCCTGCGACTACCTCATCCTTACGTATATCAACTCCGTCCCTACACTATCACCGTCAACGTGGATCAAACACGAAACAACAAAAGCGGGTTCCGCAGCATCTTGTTATCAGTTGTTACAGTGCCTCCCCCCTGTTCCTGGAGTTTCCCTTCGCCACCTGGATTCCCTCAATCTCGGGCCTCATCCTGCGGCGCGTGCATGCTGTCTGATCGGACTGCACTTGCAAGGTGTCAAGTTGGAGCAGTGTGACAGGCGTCAAGAGCAAAGTCCCATATGCATCCAACTATCCAAGCATCCAAGCAGCTCGCTCTTCTAGATCGGACTGCCCCGCCAGCGAGCAGCCACACCAGGATCTGCGAAGTACTTGGGTTTGTCTAGAATAAGTACATCTATTCCTGCATTCCTAATTTACCTAGCTACAGCTGCCAGCATCAATCACGTCCACGATCTCTCCATCTGCTCAAATATCATCTCGAAATTTCGAACGATACCTACTTAACTGCTCTGCCTTGTCCCGACCTACCCGATCTCAAGCCCGTCCTCCGGTTCTCCCGACGTCGTTCATCTTTCATCATCCATCATCGTCGCATCCCGATATCTGACCCTCCCCTCTAGGCTTTCACCCCACACCCCCATCTCGCTCTGGCCCTTCCGCCGCCGTCATGACGAGCTATCAGCGGTATGCGCAGCTCGGAAAGGGTGACGCCGGTGGCTCAGCCGCCGCCAGTAATTCACCGTGTAAGCAGCCCCCCATCCCCCATCATCCCCATCGCCATCCCTATACCCCCCTCCTGGAAGAGCTGATCTGCAGAAGAGCTCCTGGTGTTCGCGCTGGTTGCTTGCGTGCGTGCTGCTGCGCGCGTGTGCGTTGCTTGCTTTCTCAGTCACCTCCACTACGAATACGGAGTACACTCAACTTCCTTGCTGGCCACTGGCTTGGCGGCGGGTGCATTTAGTACGACAGGGCACATCTCAGGTCATGGCACAGGGCAGGGTTAGACCAGAAGAAAGGCCCAAAGTGAGACTACACAGTACGACTTGAACCCGGCGGTCCACCAAACCCCCCCTGGCTTCAATATCGAGCGAGCCCCGAGCCACAAGCAACGCGCAAGCTCATCTGCGAATGTGGCCCCTGATTCTAAAAGAGTTCCACGGAAAATGGAGAACTTTCCCGTTCGCCGTGTCCCGACTCCCGATCCCCGAGAACGAGAAAGGGGACGGGAATTCGACGCCCAACGCACAGCCACCGGACCAGGCCGTCCCCAGCAGCAGCAGTTCCAGCCTCAAGCTCATGTCAGCGAGCTACCGAACTAGAAGCTAGAGGTGGAGGCTGAAGGCAAGAGGCTTGAGAGAGGCCTCAGAGACGCAGGGACGCAGGGACACTGGAGACGCATCTCAGAGGCTCAGAGAACCAGCGAACAAGCTATTTTATGGAGCAGTACGCTACAAATAGACACCACCGAACCCCAAATGGCCCAAACCACACGCCCCAAGCCCTGCAACCTGCAGCCTATAGCCCGCAGAGGGACCACATGCACCCTGGCAACTTGGCGGGACGGCGTCTAGGCTGGCTCACTAGGCGTCGCTATTCTGACACTGCGGCACTGCCTCTGGTTCTCGGCATGGCGTACACCAACAACAAGCATGCGACGGCGCTCTCCTATTGTTATACATACACGTATTGATCCCCGGCGGCCCCTCTTATTAGGCCTGATCCATCATCCATCCTTCCCGACCTTGTTCTCGTTACGACTCTGCCGGCTACCGCTTGCGCCGCGCTCCGTTCCCAAGTCCCAGGGCTGTTCCCACAGCTCCGCTCTCAAGTCTTAACCCTCAGCTCGTATCTCCTGCATCAGCATAATCAGCCAATCCGCTGTTCACCCTCAGCAAAACGGCGCTTGGCGATTTGGCATCATCGACAGCCTACAGCCTACGAAGTACAGCCTACAACAGTTTACAGCTACAGCCCACAACCTGACAGGGCCCTGCTTGCCTGCTCACCCCCTGGGAACACGCCTGCTAGTCACCGTTACGTTTTCCCTTTGTCGGCAATTATCTGGATCCCTTCAGTTCCCCGTCGAGCTGCCTCACCCTCCGTCTGTTTGGCTGTTGGAGCCAGCCTCACTCACCCTCAGCGCGCTCGCTTTCAAAGCTCTGCCTGTTGCTCGCGCGGTCTAGGCCCTCGTCTGCCGTGTTCCTTGGTTCCCCCTCAAATGTGAATCTGCCCGCCCGCTGCCGCTACGAAGTATAGTCGCCACCAATCATTCAAAGAAAGCAAGCAACGCACGCACGCTCAGGCATCCAAATCAGCTCGCCAACCCGGCTCGATCCAAGGAGGGGGTGCGTCGCTTCTGCAGCAATCCATCGGCCACCACGCCGGTCAGCTTTCATCTCCCGAAAAAACCAGCCAGGGCCCATTCCATATCCAACTTCCCCATCCCCTTTGCTGACATCTCACGTCGTCCCCGACAGACGGCCAGCCCAACGACATGGCTCCCCCACAGCTAGGTGCGACCTTTGTCCCCGGTGGCTTCGATGACTATTATATGCCCGAGGTCGTCGCTCCGGCCCCCCAAAGGTGAGCTACTCTTTCTCTCTCCCGTCATTCTTCGTGTCTCGCCGCTTTCGAATTCCCGCGTCCGCTTCCAGCTTTCTCCCATTTCCGGCTTCCGGCTTTCCCCAGATCCCTGGCCTCCCCTCTGCTCGTTTCCCTTAACCTGGCCCAATCCGGTCACTACGGTGAAGTGGGGCCTGCTGACGATTCTTGTCCTCGTATCTAGGGTAACCCCTCAGGTCCCTCAAAACATGCAGGAGGACCTCCAGCGCATGGAGCTCGAAGCTACCTCTGTCGAGCCCCGATCCGACGCCGAACCTGGTCCGCGTCACGGCCGTGAGCCTTCCCTCTCGACCTACATCAACCCCCGCGGAGCCGACCCGCCCCGGTCCACGGCTGCCGCTACCGACGACGACATCAGAGCCTATCAGACCACCAACGACGGCCGGTCCGACCGTCTCGACACCATGAACTGGGACGCACCCTCCTTCTCGCCCTTCCCCAAGGTCAAGGGCGACAACATTCCCCCAACCGACGAGGAGAAGGAGGAGATCCTGTGGAACGCCCGCAAGCATGTCCTCCACTCCCAGAATGTCTCCATGCAGATCACCTGGGCTCGCGACGTGCTCACTTGGGCCGAGATCTCCCAGGACGAAATCACTCGAGAATGTGGCGACAGACCCCGCCCCGCTACCCCTCGGATAGAACACGAACTACGCCTCGACGCTATCAACATCATCACATACCTTTCCCAGCAGGAGCACCCCGAGGCTCTGTATATGCGGTCCAAATGGCTCGAGTTTGGGAAATTCGGTAACCGCGTAGACAAGCGCGAGGCCTACAGCGGCTATAAGCGAGCCGCTGACCTAGGCCATGGTCGATCCGAATATCGAATGGGCATGTTATACGAACAGTCCAACGACATGTCCAAGGCCAAGGAACATTATTATCGCGGCCTTAGCCTGAAGGACTCCGCATCTCTCTACCGCATGGGAATGATGAGCTTGTTGGGTCAGCACGGCGAGTCCAAGGATTATCAGACCGGTCTCGAGCGGATACAGGCTGCCGCTGATAGCTCTGACGAGGACGCCCCCCAGGGTGCCTACGTCTACGGCATGCTCGTCGGTCGTGACCTCCCTGATATCACCATTCCCGAGGGTTTGCTTCAAGCTAACCCGCAGACGTCCAAGATGTACATTGAAAAGGCCGCCTACTTGGGCTTCGCTAAGGCACAGCTTAAGATGGGCCAGGCCTTTGAGCTTTGTCAGTTTGGTTGCGATTTCAACCCTTCCTTTTCACTACACTACTACGGCCTTGCTGCTAAGCAGGGTCTCCCCGAGGCCGCCCTTGGTGTTAGCCGATGGTTCTTGTTCGGATATGAGGGCGTTTTCAAGAAGAATGAGTCGCTGGCCTACAAGTACGCACAGGAAGCAGCTGCGGCCAAGCTGCCCACAGGAGAGTTTGCCATGGGTTACTACAACGAAATCGGTATCCACGTTGAGAAGAGCGTCACAGAGGCGCGGAAGTGGTACCAGATTGCCGCCGAACACGGCAACAAAGACGCTGTTGGCCGACTCGAGTCTCTCAACGAGGACAAGGCGCTTTCCAAGACCGACCACGAGACGACGACGCTGACGCGAATCAAGTCACAACATGGGTCTCAGCGAGGCGCAAGACCCGACCGATTCAAGCAACCCCAGCAGATGCCCACGCTTAGCGAGAGCAGCAGACCTGCATCCCCCAATTCAGATGCCCCGCCCCAAATCAAGCAGTCAGCCGTTAACATTACCCGTGTTACCCCTGGTTCTGGTTCCTCCCTAGGTCTTCAACCCACTCTCGTATCCGAGCACGTCAACTTCCCTGACCCGTCGCGGGCTTCCTTTGTTATCCCTGCCGGCGATCGGCCCCCGGCCTTTAATGTCCGGCTTGACGCAAACCAGCCGGTTGCTCGGCCTCAATCGGCGGCTCCTTATCCGGAAGATGACAGACCTCAGCCCCTCAACTTCCGTTCAAAGTCTACAGCGCCCTACCCGGAGGACGACGTGCGAAACCCCAGGTCTCCACAGTACCAGAATGGACCACGATTCGGTCAGGGACCACCGGCGGATCGACCTTCCAGTGCCTTTGGCATTAAACCCCAGACCGGCGGCCCGCGGCCAATGCCCGGGTCTCAGTCCATGGGTAACCTCGTGCCTCCCGGTAATGGTCGTCCCGACCCGCGTGGTCCCGACCCACGTGCTAGAGCCTCGTCCGGCGGTTGGGATGCACAGGGCGGGCCTGGGGGAAACTTCCGGCAGGGTCCTCCCGGACCGGGCGGTCCTGGTGGCCGTGGTGGACCTGGAGCCCCCGGCGGACCCGGCGCACGTCCTTACCCTGAGGACGACGCGTACGGTCGGTCGGCCAGCTCAGCCCCTTACCCGCCCGGTGGTCCCGATGGCGGCCGGCTTCAAAAGCCCCCTCCAGGAGGCCAGTTCCCTCCTGGACAGGGTCCAAACTACGAGCGCTTCTCTCGTGTGCCTGGGGCTACTGGCCGACCCGAGCGGATGAGCTCCCTGCCCCAGAACCAACAGGGCCAGCCTCCTTTACAATCACCTCCTTTACAATCACCCCCTCTGCAATCACCCCCTCTCAAGGGACCTACTGGAGGAGGACATGGAGGACCCGGAGGATATGGAGGATCCGGAGGATCCGGAGGGCAAGGTGGATATGGAGGACCCAGCGGACCTGGAGGACCTGGCGGGTCTGGAAACCCGCCTCGAACCTCTAGTGCTCAGCCTCGGCCTCCCATGGCTACAGGTGCCGGAGGACCGGGCAGAATGGGCAATGCACCGCCGACCCAGGCTCAGAGACCGGAGAGCAAGCCGAGCCCTGCTCCCAGTAATGCATCGGCGCCGCCTTCCAAGGCGGGCAAGAGTGCGGCCGCAGGAAAGGGCCCAGCGACTTTCGAGGATATGGGTATCCCGCAAGGCAAACAGGAAGGCGATTGTGTAAGATTTCCCCAATCTGTTTCATGAACGCAACTGACTCGTGCTTGTACAGGTCGTCATGTAAGAACCATGTCCAAAGACATCCGAGAATGGATGACCGCGATGGAGCGAGTCTTGGTGCAAGGACTGGACAATATCGGAACGGGACACTTTACAAATGGCTGGAGAGGCATTTCATGGAGTCAAGCTGCGGACGGGATGCATTTCTTTGTGGAATTGGAAGCAAATATCCATGGAATGGAAGGGAGGTTATGCTGCGAACTGGTTTTATTCGAGGTCAAGTTTGTGTTAGGTATGAGGCTCTTCAAGCGAAAAGGGTACCTGGAACATGCAGTACATGCGAGATGGTTGGGATACGAACATGGCTTGTAGAGTACGTATGATCTTGATGTTCTTATGACGCGGGGTGTTTGATTCTTGGTATTATGGGTGCTTGTGAACATTATATAACATAGGCTAGTTCCTAGTATGTGACCTGATATTCCTATGATGCAAAGTGTTCATAGATTATTACCGTCGGCATTTGCCGGATGATCGGATCTTCGGCGAGTACACAAGACCCGTCGCTAAGTATGCACTATAGAGCCAGTGTGAGCAACGGGCGAAACCAAACTGCCGTCTGATCAGATCTTGTCGTTGCACAGGTCAGTTTTCAAGATTTAAGATAAGATTCCCATATAAAACCCGACTTCGGCAGCACGTGTCCGACGCAAGCCGGACGTAGCCGCCATTATTCCTGGTTGACAATGACTCCACGACAACACTAGTTGATGCTATCTAACGGTGGATCAAGATAACGACGTTCCTTAGCCATGGCCACGGCGGCCGGGGCTACTTTTGAGTTCCGACTGTAAGAAATGGAAGTAAATTTGGAGAAAATTGCCAATGGGTTGACTGTTCTGGCTAGGAGATGGATCCGTTCTGCGGAGCGGCCACGATGCGATATGGGGATCGGGTTTGCTTGGCTAGGGAGTAGTGGATTAGAACTTGCGAGCAATGTTGGCAGGGCGCAGGGCGCCAGTCAGGTATCGTATCAATTGAAACTGGAATTTCTGACTCTATGTTATCTAAGGTATATAATTTAGACTGGTTGTCCCCGTGGTCAGTTGGGATAGTTGAACAAGATCATTGGCCATCTGGAACAACTCGACACGGGAATTCGAATTCATGGGAATACAAGAACATTATACCATATTTCAAGTATAAATATGACCTAAATTCGAGAATCCGGACTTCATTTCAATACACAACCCATCAACGAAACAGCCGATATCGACATCATGGAGACTTCATTGTCGAGCAGCGACCGCCAACGCGAATCAACAACATCCACCCCCATGCCACGAAACGAACCCGAGTCTCAGGACAACACGGGGCAGAACCATAACAACAACTCACCAGAGATGAGAGAAAACTCTGAGTCCTCCTCGTACTATGCCATGCCCGAGGAGCAGAACCCAGAAACAGAGCAGAACGAACAACAGGATCAAGCCTGGACCTTCAGCGACCTTCAGGTTGCTGACGGGAATGGCAGTAACAACAACAACAACCATCCTTCCAACAACTCCAGACAACCAGAAGACATAGATGAAAGACCCCAGCAGCCTCCCGATGGCGGTCTGCGAGCCTGGTGCGTGTGTTTCGCAGGTCACTTGGTCTTCATGAACACGTGGGGCTGGATCAACTCCTTCGGCGTCTTCCAGACATACTACAAAGAGCTTCTCGAACGTCCCGCTAGCGAGATCTCATGGATCGGTTCTGTCACGGTCTTCCTGCTCTTCTTCGTCGGCACGCTGACGGGCCGCCTGGTCGACGCGGGCCACTTCCGTCTTGTCTTCGCTACCGGTATCATGCTACAGGTCCTCGGTGTCCTAGCCACGTCGCTGTGCACCGAGTACTGGCACTTCCTGCTCGCCCAGGGCGTATGCGTGGGTATCGGAAACGGGTGTCTGTTCTGTCCTGTGCTGGCCGTCTTGTCGACGTATTTTGCGCGCCGGCGAGCGCTGGCCATGGGCATTGCGGCGTGCGGGAGTGTCACCGGTGGGCTTGTATTTCCCACTCTGGTGCGTCAGTTGCTCCCACAAGCGGGATTTGCGTGGACTTTGCGAGCCGCAGCATTCATCCAGCTGGGGTCTTTGCTGATTGCGTTGGTGTTGGTGAAGCCGCGGATCAAGCCGCGTCGGTCCGCATCTATGATCGATCTGTCTGCGTTTAGCGAGCTGGAGTACACCTTCTACACCATCGGGTGCTTTATGGCATATTGGGGAGTGTATTTTGCCTTTTACTACATTGCGTCGTTCTCGAGAGAGGCTCTTGATGAGCCGTTGTCTTACACCGAGTCGCTCAACTTGCTTCTCATCCTCAACGGAATCGGAGCCATCGGCCGACTGCTGCCGGCTTGGCTAGCCGACCGCATCGGGGCCATCAACGTCTTCATCCCGAACACGATCGCGGCGTCCCTGCTGATGTTCTGCTGGATCGCCGTCAAGGACAGCACGGGACTGTATGCCTGGGCCGTCGTGTACGGACCCCTGGCCGCTGCGATTCAGAGCCTGTTCCCGACGGGCGTGTCGCTTCTGACCAAGGACCTGAGCAAGATTGGCGTGCGCATGGGCATGTCGTTTACGATCGTGAGCTTCGCGGTGCTGACGGGGCCTCCCATTGCCGGGGCCATCATCGACAGACAGGGGGGTAAGTACTGGGGCGCCCAGACGTTTGCGGGGGTTTCGTTGGCGATGGGGACGTTATTCTTGGCAGCGGCCAAGTTGGTGTGGATGAGACGGGAGGGTATGAATTGGAAGGGGAAGACCTAGGTTGTTTGTGTCTTGGGCTGAAGAGAAATATCTGTGTTTGTTTTTGTCATGGACTGGAAGAGAAAGATCTCGGTTTGTTTTTGTCATGAGCTAGGAGGAAAGCACCTCGAGTTTGTTCGAGTATGGCAATGACCTTGGGGGATATTGGATTGGGATACCCTTGGATAAGAGCCTGAAGACATGGCAACGAGATTGAGCTGGCCGAGATTGAGTTGGCGACAGCATTGGATAGTAACGACATTGGGCTGGCAATGACATTGAGATGGTGACAGATTAAGCTACCAACGAGATTAAGAAAGTAGTTTACCTAAATTTGTTGACTTTTAGTGTCATTGAAACTTTAGTCAAAGTCGCTTGTCAACTTTGTGTCCTAATCCTTGAACCGTCCACCATGCTTTGTATTGGAGCACCAATCGGACTTGAATCTGCAATCATCCGTTAGCCACAACACAAGTTGACAAAGCAACAAAAAAAGTCCAGGTCTAGATGTCAATAGACCAGCCATTGAGTATGTAGACGAAATATGTACCGGACGAAACAGACATCAGCCTATCAGTGAATCACTTATGACTGATCACCCGCTTCATGGCTGTTTGCGTCGACGAGGCTCACCAAGTTTGCCACGCGTCAATACGCGTCGAATCACGACCAGCAACGTATCTGGATATGCGGATGGATGTTTGCTTCTGTTGCCGGAAGACTTGTTTTTGCTGCGCCATGCAGAAGGCCGACTGAGGCGGCGACATTGTTCAAACAGCCCGTACTCGTCATGTAGGCAACGAGGCTTAAGGCTGCGGGTTCCCGAAGAACGGTGAAAAAGTGTATCCAAGTAGGACGCAAGCTGGGATTGACAACTCAACTCTGGTGGATCTTCGGCCACTTGATGATGCAACAATGCCTTGGTTGTCGTGCGAGTGACGAGTTGCAGGTGGACGAGGCTGGCGCCTGCACTGCTCATTGGTTGATGCTCTGCGAACAGAGCAAACAATACTCGATGGCGTAGTGATAGATCTGAGTGAGATATGACTATGTGCGTTTACTATGTTTGTTCTACTAGTAGGGATTAAACTGTAGTCTTGTTGTTCACGTAGGTCATCACGTGCAGCAACAGCTGCCAGTTGCGAGATGCCAGCCGCCCTCAGGCAGCGTCTAAACTGCCAGCTGCCGCCAACCGTCGACGGCTGGCACCTCACTTTTGGCCTCCTCTTTTTCGTAGGCGAATCCGGTGCGATATCAAGAATATCTTCTCCTGCACAACTTCCCTCCTCTTCTCCCTCGTCATTCTACCCTTTCCTTCCTCCTTCACCCTCACCACTACGCACTTACATCGAGTTGAAACACACTGAAACCTCGAGACGACTATCGTCAAGACCCAACTTCGACTTCTTGGACGAGAGGATCGCGACTATTCGTTTTCATCTCCACCTTCGTTCTGCTGACTAGCTCCGTTGCCGCCCTTTTCCCTGTGCAGTTGGAGAAACAGGCAACTTCTGCTGGCCACCAAACGGGTCTCTGATTCACCTAGTTGTTCTTCACAACTGTGTTCGACTCTTCACCTTGTCTCGTTACTTTGTTTGCTCTGCCATCTCTCTGCCCTTTCTGTCTTGTTAATTTGTCTTTCTGTCACATTACTGCCCTGTGTTTCTTGTTCTTTTGTTATTGTCACGTTGCGAAGGTGCTTTCCGCCCTGTTCTTGTGTCCACTCTGCTATCTCGCTGCTTTGGTCATACTTGTACTTTCTTCTCGCCTTTTTACTTCTGAGACTACATTATGGCGACCTCGGCTCCAGCATTTCAGCACTCTGACCTGTCCGTCAGTGATGCACTGTATAACCATCTTGTTCTGCCCCCTCAGCTTCCCCATCGCCAAGATCCAAACATTGTCGATGTCGAGAACGAACTGGTTGAACGCGTCTTGGGATCCGCTCGGCACATGCGAAATCTGCCAAAGAACGAGCATGGGCCTATTTGGGACGCCGTGGGCCGAAGCATTCAGGCCACAAAAGCCATCAATTTTCGTGGACGCATCGATTGCTCCATTCTTGCGAGAGAACTGAACGCGCTGTCGGAAACCGACTTTATTATTGTTCACGTTCAATACCAGAACTGTGCCTTGTTCATTCGGAGGTCAAACGAGTAAGTTGTCTGTCCTCGTTAACCGACTTACCACTGACTCAAGTAGTTCTGTCCTTGGACCATCCGTCATCTTTGAGGCTTTCGAGACTTCGGCTCGGAATGAAGACATCTTGGCCGCCGAAAATGCCCTGCAGTGGGATTTCCCGGGATGCGCAGTTGCCGTCCCAATGCCGACCTTTTTTGAGGAAGGTTTCATCAACAATCTCTCCAAGTTTCTTGAAAGCACTTCTCGAGAGTCTGTCCATGACTTTTCAGCGCACACGTTCAAGGCCGGTGCCATGATTGTCGAGTACCGCAACACTCCGGAACCTTCCCTAATCACATCCATGTTGATGGGACTTCTTGAAGAGAACGGTCGCCGGTTTGCCCCGAAGCGGGTGCAAAAGATGATCAGAGACGACGTTTGCTGGAAGAACGCCAAAAAGCCCTGGAGACGTCTCCCGTATTGGCTGGTGCTGCGGGTGGCAATCTCCCGCTACCTCTGCCATCGACTGGGAGATGAAGTTGGGCGTGCCGAGTACAAGTTCTTCGTGGCATATCTTCTTGCCGCGTTCTGCCACGATTATCAAGGCCCATCGACTAATATAGAGCGCCTCGACTACTTGAAGAAGAAGATCTGCCGCCGAGTTGTCAAGCTCGAGGTCGACAAGGAGCGTTCCCAAGGACCCGCCACCGCTGCTCGCATCGAGTTTCTCTTTCGCCATGTAAGCCCTTGGCTCCAAAAGTCCGTCCAAGACGCAACCGAACTTATCGAGGCTGCTTGGGGTCTACAGAAACTCAAGATGGCCAAGATCATACCCTCTCTCCCGCGTCAGGCAGCTCCGAATGACCTGCGACTTGACTTGGACGTTAGTGGAGCGCGCTTACACAACATCACACTCGGGTACTCGAAACCTCGAAGGCGCGACATTCAAGTCAGTAGCCGCCTGAGCGTTGAGAAATCAGTAGACAAACACCTCAGACCACTCGCTCGACTCCATAGCAAGCTGGTCGACGAGGAAGTAGACTGCAAGAGATTCTGCCTCGAGTCACCCTCGTCCACGACCCGTGAACAACGAAAAGCTATTGGGCACACTGCGACGAGAATTCTCGATTACATGAATCACGCCTTGGAGGTATATGAGAGCAACGCCGCGCTGATGAGTGGCGCAATCATCACTGTCATGGACCTTTGGGCCAAGATGGACGAGCAGACTTGCAGTCTCTATCCTCTGTTGCGAGAATTTTATCCAATTTTTCGCCCCGAGATGCTGGACGCTTTGCTGACTTCGAGTCTTGGTGGAATGAAGCGGGTGCAGAAGATTCAACTCTATCTTCAGGACAGGATTTCGGCGTGTGAACGATTCGCGCCTGACATTTTCGAGGATCCAGTCCCAGGGTCCTTCGGGCACAGGTTCTACGAAGAATCTTCCGAGTCGACGCAGTTGAAGGAGCTACACGAAGATATTGAAGACCGAGCGGAAGCCATGCGACTCAAGAAAGAAAAAGAATGGAGAGACAAGTCAGAGGAATATGCATCGCTCTCAAAGAAAATCGACGAGAGCAGTTGTCTGTACCTGGACGACGAGAACAACCCTCTATATCGTCGCGTTCACGACAAAAGCTGCCCACGCTGTCGCTGGACAAACCAGCTTCAGAGAATGCGCATCGAAGCCTTTGAACATCCCCTTCCATCTGATCCAGTTGTCGCCAAGGCAGTGATTTTCGAGCTAGCCTGCCCTGGACCGTTCGCCGCATATCGAGATGTGACCTGGCGTGTGATTTCGAGACTGGCTCGCCCATATTTGGAGGACGTTGGGAAGCCAAAGTGTCTCATTAGAGACTATGGACAGCTCATGGAGTTTGCCAACGAGACTACCACGAGTTGCTCCTTGGCATCAAGGACCAAACCATGTAAGATGCTCCATGATATTGTGGGATATACCAACTAACGTTCGTGTAGTCTTGACAACCCACTACGCGTCACTGTCCTTCCCGATCGAGTGGCAAAGCGGCAAGGATGGTGTTTGCAGACCGAACGGCTTGAGACTGACGTTTTTCGACTTCACAACAAAAGCATGGCCTGCTCGGCGAAACGGTCGTCTGACGTTTCTGTCTCATGTGAAGCTGCAGATACCCAACTCCTCTCCATTCTCGAAGTTGCTCCAAGACCCAGCTTTCTATGAGAGCATCTACGGACCGTCCTCATATGAGATTGTCGCAACTGCGTCAAAGTGTCCCCCAGGAATTAACGTTCACGAGTATCTGGCCTTCCAAACGGTGGCCTCTGGAAACTCTCGACGATGGCTGTCCATCCTGACTGAGCTCGGCTCGGCAAACCTCAACTTCTCGAACGAGGCAACTATGCTTCTCTTGGGTTACTTGACGGCACAATGCGGTCCTCCAGGAAGCACAGATGACCCATTTCGATTGATCCATGGGGCTTTCCGAGACAAGACGTTTTGCGACAAGCTCATTCAGCAGTTGTCTCTCCGTCTAGACACCTTGTCTGCGAACTGGAGAGAGACGTATCTCATGGAAACCATCATCTCCGTGACTCTCCGAATCGTGAGCTTTTCCACCGCGGCAAAGCTCAAATCTGTCGAAGACGAAGCGCTTTCACTGATTACTCGAGCTAGATCTATCTGTGTCCGATGGTTCAAGCTCCTACGGGCCGAAACATACAAAGTCACGGATGCTGAGACTGCTCAGAGGTTTCAAAAGTACACGCTGTGGGCTGGCTTGCTGTGCAAGCGCACCTTTGCAATTTTTGGTTATCTGAAGTACACAATCGACGAAGATTCACTGCAGGCGTTCATCCAGAGCAGCATCATGGTCCATGACAGTCTGGTTGTCGAAGTATCATCCTTGCCAGTGATTTTGCAACACGCTGTGATCAGGGACATGAGGATGGCCCATGTTCTATGTCACAGAATATCCGGTGCTATTGTTTCCAGCCCGCACGTCTTTGGATCTTCTTTGAAGGACATGTGGCCCGAGGAGGAAGATTGTGCAAGAAAGTTTTCCCATGTCGCACTCCAGGCTTCTGGCTGGGTATCATGTCAAACATCCTCGGATGACGAAAATAATGAGCAGAACGTTTTGTACAACTGTGTCGAAGGCGTGTTGCTCGTCGACGGATTTCCCATTGGGGTAAGTTCATGCTACAATCGACGCTTAGTCCGGCGCATATCCAAACAAAAATAATTGTGCTGACTGTTTCAAGAAACTCCCCGAGGATAAACAGAAATCCCCCATCTTGCAGGAACTTTTTGGAGATCAGGTACTTCTGACATTCCCTTCGGATCGCCCGCGAATGCAACACAGTGAGTTGTCCCAGTTCCATTCGGAGAATGCCGCTAATGTCAGATAGCGCTCTGCGTGATGCCTCGCGGCTTTCAAGTTCATATTGGATTCGAGAATTCGGGAGACATGGTTATCAGAGCGTTTCGTCCGCGTTACTCGCTACAACTTATACCAAGGGAAACCTTCAGAAGTGGCCAGAACTGGGACTTGCCGGGACCCTTGATAGACGGATGCTTCCATTGGCTGTAAGTATTTATTGAACCACCAAGCGATCCCCAAGACTAACACTACGTAGGAATCTCAGAAATGGAGAGGTTCTAATCACGAAGAGCCAAAGGCCCTGGCCGGATATGCAATTCCAGGGCTACAAGCTCAGCCTAGAGACGAAGACATGCACTCAGACACGCATCTACAAAGGTAGAACAGTCATCGACAGTGTCGTCAATCCCTACAGTCCGCTGTTCAATCGTGCGACTCGGATTCTCGAAGCGTTTGAGTACCGCAGGCACATTATGGTTGTTCAACCAGGAGGAGGTCGACACCTCCAAGTCGAGCTGCCGCGACTTCACATTCTGTTCCACGTCAACCAGAACCAGTTGCTGCAATCGCCACAACTTCAATGTCAGATTGAGCGTGATCAAGACGCCGGGACCTGGTACGGTTTACAAAGCAAGCTTGTATGCAGCAGCACAAAGAACCCTGTTCATAGATCGGTTTTGGTTCCTTTGGGGAAATTTTCTGTCGCTAAGTCGGACGGATGCCATGTCAGGATTGTAATCGATCCCAATGGCTCATATGGTCGATTTCCGATCAACAAAACCTTGGGGAGATTGGATTGCGCCGCTGAACCGATTTTGGTTTACATGAAGGCTTTGCTTCACGCCTGCACCTCCTTTTTCATCCCGGATCCTCTTACTGGTCGAACGGGAACCGAAGAGGCAATAGAGTGGCTCCAATCTGGCATTTCACAGCCATGGGCTCCTCTTAGCTCGACACCAATAGAGTATCTGGCAGGCATCTCTCGACTCACACCCCGTCGCGAATACTACCCTCATGATCTTCGCGTTATGAGAACCGACCACTGGATTGAAACGCTTCCAGTGACTGTTCAGAGTTCGGCCTTCAAACCAATTGTCGCAAGGATATTGCAAGCTTCCAGGAGTCTTGGCGCCATCTCGGAGATGAACCCAGAGGCTGAGCAAAATCTCAAGCCTCCATCATCAGACGATACTCATCTGCATACCCGAGCACTCTTAAGACATCAGGCCTTCGAACGGCACGTCACAGATGCAAGCTCTCGTCGGCGACCAGTTGTTATGGTATACAATCCACGAGACCGTCCGTCTAACGAGAACATTGGACACCGAAATGTGCTGGAAGTTACGCACTGGATCCGACAGTGGCCGCAAAGCCTTGAAACGACGGAGAACCTGATCCAACTTCTGGCTGCCCACAACGTGGTCGGTGGCTTCCGCATACCGTTCGACAAGGCGTCTTTAAGCGACCGACTCAACGTGGACATTGTTCAAAACTGGGGATCGCTTGTCAAGTTCGTGCAAAATGTTCGTGGCCGATACAGCCTCATGTTCTTGTTGGGGTTGATGGCTTTCCGAATCGACGCAAAGTTACCGCTTATTCGCACGCTCATTGCATTTGCTATCTTCGAAGAACTTCGAGGCATTGAAACGCCCGTGTGGGATGAGTTCCAGAACTTCCAGCCGGACCAAGTACCCCAGCTGGATTATGTCCTCAACCTACTCAAACCGTTCCGCAAGCCACCTCCAGAGAACGACATTGCCGGGCTGGAGGAGTTCGCGAGCGCAAAGCAGAAGCGGAAATGGCAAACCGAACGACTCAACCACGAACGCAAAGTCGAAGAGGACTGCAAGACACTTGCAAACTTGCTCTTGGAACAATGGCCGTGCTTGGAGCCGAGCGACCGTGAGCTGCCTGTTTCCTTGCTGATTGACGTCGACTCAGCGCTGGAGGCGATCCGCCCAGAATGGAGACGATTGTATATGAATACAGATCTGACAGCTCACTTACGTCATGTCCAGTCTATCTTGGACCAGGGAACATCCAAGATTGGATACACCGCGCCTGTTCTGGTCTCATCTGACGACATCTTTGCTACGAGGCTCCGAGGAAATGAAATACCCGATCTTCGCCAATTGCTATTCAAACCTCTATCCACACAGCCATTTGGGCTCACAAACGGCCAGCTTAAGGACCGACCATTTTGTTTCCAAGAAGACTTCATCACTCAAAGCATTGCTCGTCCCGCCTGGCCGTGGAGTACGAGTCCGGGGAGAACCAAGTCACAATTTCACTCCAGCCTCGTGAAGAAATTCGCCACTACACCACTTCCCACAGAACATGAGGTGGCGACGGCAACCTTCAAGTTGGAAATGATTTCTCAAAACTTGGGGAGATCAAAATCTGCGGTCAGGAAGCGATACGCGACTGAACTGCAGAAGAGCCTGGCGGCATTCCAGAATCTGGACCTTCCAGATACGCAGAAAGTGCCAAAGTTTAGCCGACAAGGACAAGAATCGATTGAAGCTATATCCAAGAAAGTGGAGGCTGGTTTCCGGGATGTGCGGTCTTCTCTTGATGCTCCTGGCCCAAACTGTTCCTCTAGACAGGTCAAATGGCTACAGGCAGGGAATCTCTGGCCAGTTATCACAAAAGGCACAGTTCTAGGACAGCTGGCGTCTATAAGATCCCAAGAGCTCTTCGGAAGCGGCATGCGCAAATGCTTGATTGAACTGGGCGTCAGCATCACCGAGCTTCAGCGGGAGATTCGTCTCAATGATCTTGTTTTGAAGAATGCGTCTGGGCAATATCGCGAGGAAAAGGCCAACACAGGACACACTAACTGGAACCCCGACGAGCATCCTGACTGGCTGCTGTTGGAGATCGAGTCCAACATGATGATTCGTCCTGTGCAGATTGATGTCGCATTGGCTACGATTTCACCAGAATCTGGGAAAAACTCTGTCCTTCAGATGAACATGGGACAAGGTATGTTTTTGACAGAAGATCCGACTTCGCAATTTATGCGAAGGACCTTAGTAATGGCTAACATTTGTAGGCAAAACCTCTTGCATTATTCCAATGGTGGCTGCAGCTCTGGCTGACAAGACACGACTGGTGCGTGTCATCGTCCCCAAAGCATTGCTCCAGCAAAATGCCCAATTGTTACAATCCAGACTCGGTGGCATACTTGGACGAAAAATCAGGCATATCCCGTTCTCTCGACGTACCCCGAACACGAAGCAAAACATTGCTATATACGATGCGGTTCACAAGGACATTATGAAATCTGCCGGCATCATGATCTGTCAGCCGGAACACATCATGTCGTTTATGCTCAGCGGCCGCCAGCGACTCTTGGACAATCAAATTCCGCAAGCTGAATCGATGATCAAGGTCCAGGACTGGTTGACGAGGGCCTCGAGGGATATTTTGGACGAGTCTGATTACACTTTGGCCGTTCGAACTCAACTCATCTACCCATCTGGGTCTCAAATGACTGTTGATGGTCATCCCCACCGATGGCTAGTTGCTGAGGCGGTTTTACGGTTGGTGGATGGACATGTTTTTAAGCTGAGCTTGGCCTTCCAGCATTCGATCCGCATTCTCAGACGCACCAGTGGAGGGTTCCCTCTCCTCTTTTTCCTTCGAACCGATGTTGAAGATGAGTTAGTTCGGAAGGTCACAGCTGATATCTGCCAGGGCTTGGGTGGCATTCTTCCAATGACGATTTCCGCGATGCCACAGGCAGATAGAGTGGCTATCAAGGACTTTATTTCGGCACAGCGACCCAGACCTACCAGCATCAACCGAATCCAGAGGCTTTGCCCTGATCGGCCAAGCATACGGCAGACTGTGTACCTCCTGCGAGGTCTTCTCGTTGATCGAATCCTGATGTCGACTTTGAGAAAACGGTGGAACGTGGAGTACGGGCTTCACCCACATCGGGATCCGATCGCGGTTCCCTTCCATGCGAAAGGTGTCCCGAGTGACCAGTCGGAATGGGGGCATCCGGATGTGGCAATCCTCCTCACCTGTCTTGCGTTTTACTATGACGGCATTAATCTGGCTCAGCTCCGGCAGTGTCTAGAACACATTCTCAAGTCGGATGATCCGTCGACCGAGTACGATAAGTGGACAACAAGCATCGAGAACTACCCATCCTCCCTTAGAGCCTGGAACTCGATCAACGTCGACGACGAAATTCAGCTCACGGAGATTTGGAGAAACGCCAGATACAACAGAGTGGTCATTGACTACTTTTTGAACAACTTTGTGTTCCCACAGCACGCAAAGCAATTCAAGGTCAAACTCCAATCCAACGGCTGGGATATTCCCTTGTTCCCTCTTGTCAATGAACTGAACAGCAAGAAACCAGCAAGCAAACCATTGACCACCGGCTTCAGTGGTACCAACGACAATCGGACCATGCTGCCTCTGAATATCAAGCAACAAGATCTCCCGAGTCTGCTTCACACGAGCGCAGAGGTTTTGACATATCTTTTGCATCCCCGCAACCGTGACTGTGTCTTGCCGCATAAGGTGAACGGAGGCCAGAACACTGGTAGGTCATCGGAGATCGATTTGCTTCATAGATTGAAAAAGAGATCAATCCGGGTCTTGATTGATGCAGGCGCCCAGATTCTCGAAATGGACAACTTCACTCTCGCCCAAGAATGGCTCAAGGTCGATGGCATAGCGCTCGCAGCCATGTACTTTGACGAAGGGAACAAGCCTTGGGTAGTCACTAAACAAGGTAGAAAGACGCCGCTTCTCGCATCGCCTTTTGCGGATGATCTACAGATGTGTCTGGTTTATCTTGACGAGGTACGTTCGAATTTGTTCAAGTATTTTATTCCATGCTCACCTCTTTAGGCTCACACTCGCGGCACCGATCTCAAACTCCCGCCACAGGCACGCGGAGCTCTCACGCTTGGGCTTGGACAGACGAAGGATCACACAGTTCAAGGTGAGTAAACCCTGGTTGCGGATTTATCAGAACTAACAAGAGCAGCTGCCATGCGTCTACGCCAGCTTGGAACAACACAGTCCGTGACGTTCTTTATCCCACCCGAAGTCCATCAAGGTATCGCCGATTTGCAGGAGAAGACTATGTACGAACCCATCGACTCGGCTGATGTGTAAGTATCTGTGTTGAGTTGAAGGAACATTACTGACAGACCTAGGATCGAATGGCTCCTTGACAATACCTGCGAAAGCATCGAACAACTTCAACCATTGTACTATTCCCAAGGAAAAGATTTTTGTCGCCGAATGCAAGCGACTCTGAACAATCCCAATTTCTTGAAGATCAAGTCTCAGCGGGAAAGGTACGTTGCGACAATCAAGCAGGACGAACAACAGACGCTCCAACAGCTGTACGACCCTAAGCAGAAAGCCCGCGGCATGCAGCAGCAAACGTCGACAAACAAAGAGCTTAGAGCTTTCATTAACGAACTTGATGCCCGGAGAAAGACGTTCCAGGATACAGGACGCGCTGTTCGAGCCGCAGCACTACAGCAAGTAGAACAGGAGCGGGAAGTCGCCTTTGAGGTCGAGTCGGTGCGACAGGTCAAGAGACCACAAAACTACGCGGCGCATTCGTTCCAGAGCCTCAACTCAGACTTGGAGGTTTTCGCGCGAACAGGAAACATGCCCGCGGATGCTCATTACTTCACCCATGTCTTCGCTTCTCTGTCAAAGACTGGGTTGGGCCGCAAGTTCAGAGTGTCGCGGAACGCCACCGACTCGAGGCTGTTTGTGACAGGCGAGTTCGAGAAAACAATCAAGCAAAAGCTGGATGATGCGATGGACAATTTCCTTGTGAGTTCCGCCCATTCTTCAGGATACTAAATACTAACGGTGCTGAAGCGACCTGTCAACTGGATCCTCTGGAGCCCAGTCTCTGAAACAGCCCTCATCATCATTCCCGAGGAAGCAGATGTATTGATCCCAATGCTACGGGACCCAAACCTTCTCTTCCAGACGCACCTCCTCACGTACTCAGCGCCAATTACACGCAAGATGCTTCAGTTCAGCGATTTGAACTACTACAGCATTCCACCGCTACCTCGTGATTGGACTGCGCCGGAGTGGCTTCGTGTTGAGTTGGGCATCTTCGCAGGCCGTCTTTACTTTGAATGGGGCGAGTACGAAAGCATATGCAAGCTGCTGGGAATAAACGACGGTGCCGCCGACAACGAGGACCACGACGTGTCGATGACGATGGACGGGGCGGGTGACGAAGCCGAAGCTGACCAAGAGTCGACGGTTGCAACAGAGGACGACATCAAATTATCAGCCAAGCCATTGACCTTCATCCAGGAATGGCTCGCAGTGCGCCGACGCGGTCAAGACTTCGCTCACAGTCCTATGGGATTCATCAGCCAGGGCAAGTCTCTCGAAGCAGAGCATCCATTCTTCAGCCAGGCGGAAGGAGAAAAGCAAGGTCAGAGCGATTTGGTGTTTGCACCGCTGACACACTGGCCTGGAAACGACGACCAGACATACCAAGACGACGACTACCACGGTGTCGACGACATGGGAGCGAATGAGGCGGCAGACAGCGACGCGGGCGATGATCATATCGTCTACGACCAGTCTGAATACTGCAGCAGTGGTAAGCGTTCGGCCTTTGACTCTGGGACTAGCTCGGAGTGAGACTAAGACTCTGGGACGTTGTGAAGAGTTGTTGAGAGAAGCTGTACAGGATATTGCTTAGCGTTGATAACGCTATCGGCTTGGTCTGCGAGCTGTAAGGATTTGGCTGAGTCGTGGGTGGCTTGCTTCTTGTATTGCTGGTTACACTAGTTAGACAATGTAAGATCTGTATGGACTGGTATTGCGTCCTTTAGAAATGGTTAAAGATGAAAATTCATGTCTCGTGGCGGAGGGATGAGCCGTGAACGTAGCAGCACTTGTGTACTTGCTTCTCAAGTCTTTATCTACAAAGCTCTTCAAGTCTGTTCTTCTCCCACGCCCACCTCATTGTCTTTTTCAGAGATGAAGAAAATGGCTTTCAAGGTCCCCATGGCCAGGGTAAACTCCACATCTTGGACGGTGTGGCCTATGGACCAATTCTCGGTTGTCCGAAGCTGTTGACATGAAACGCTTGCAGAAATCCGAGACGAGCCTTTTGAGGATAGCCTGACGGTCGAACAGACTCATGACAGATAGTAACTCGCTCCCAACGAATTATGGGCTTGAATTTGATTAAAAGAAATGAACCATGTTGTCGTCACGGCGTGGGGAGTGCCAGAGTCTCGCTGAACCGGCTCAACAGGCTGACCCAGAAGGTCGACCAAGTTCCGATCGCTGTTGTCCAGCAGCCCGAGATCCTTGACTGATGTAAAGTCATTTTCTCTGATGAATGCGGCTACTTGTATGAGCACCAATGGCAAGTGCTCTAGTCGAGATGATAACAGGGAACATATATCTTCGGAGAGGTCGTCGTCCATATCATATTCGCCCGGAGGAGCTGCCGCGATTTAATATCGTATATGCTCTCAACTCCGGTTGGGTGTCTTCCTTGAGTGAGCCGCACATTGGCTTTCTTCTTTCGAGTGGTAACGAGAATCGAGCCATGAGTGCAGGTTGGGAGGTATCGTCAGCAGTGGCCACCTTCGTGAAGGCTCTCCTCTCCTGGTGAGGGGATAGAGAGCTTACCCGATACCGCCTAAGCCGCGGAGGGACACCCTTAAGTGAGTGAAGTGTGGGGTTTGTTCAAGTTGAATTGATTCTTCAACTCATCCAGGATGCTTGGTACGGACGACAAAATCCAGGTTACGGGAGAAGGGGACTAGCCAGGAGCGTCGATTTGTGCTATGTCGACGCTTAGTTGATAAATTACTCGAAACAACTGCCAACTGGCAAATGGAATGTCGGTATAAGTTGACGGTTGCGTTCGTATTATTGGTCTTCATACCATTGGGGAGTGAGTTCACTGCTTGATCGAGCAAGCCTAGTAATTCGCGAACCAACTTTGACTTATTGAGACCTCGGCAATCCGTATTAAAAGATATGAGTTGAGTAGCGTTAGCTCCAGGAGTTACTAACCGTTTTTCAACAATATATCAAATGACCAGTTGGAATCCGTTTCAAGTGGTCTACTTGTACTAACAAACTCGCGAACATAGGGTATAAAGCCGAACAGATAGCGACGCATCTTGACAGTCTCAAAGAAGTACCCTCGGTCCGCCATTCAAAAAGATGCGCTGAATTGTTTTTCGAAATCTTCAAGATCAATGTTATCATACGAAAGATGGCGCATGACTGGCTTCAGCATCCGCGTCTGACGGGGCTAGAAAGAAAGTTGCGGCGGTACCCAATCTCGCAAAACGAGTCCCGCGATGTAGAGTCCCGAGAAAGACGATGTCTTTGATACGGGGTTGTAGGTTAGAATTTAGAACTAGGCCTGATCTGATTTGTGAGGTGCCATTTGAATGAATGGACATGTCAAATGCCGTTTTGATGACCAGACTACTGCAACTGCGAGCAACTAACACCAAGTTGTACTGGTCAGCTTGTAATCTACAGTCAGTCTAGTTTGGAGAACAATCAAGTAGTATAGACAACAAGAGACAAGATAAAGTACCTCGGCATTTTAAGTTCTTGGCCGAGGCGGCACCAAGTTTAGTCAGATCTGCACCGAAACCGTAGACGAATACAACTCTAGAGACGCATCCAGTCAATAGGCGACAGCACCGGGAAAGAAGCCTACATACGCAGTTTTGACGCCTTCCCTCACCGTCTGAGATGTTGACTCTAGCTCGCTTTAGCTGCTGGAGAGACTGTAGACCGTATTGGACCTGGCGGCGGGACGATGACTGGGATAGAGCATGGGTGGAGGGAGAGGATCTAGAGGTAGCACAGAACAGAAATATAGCCAACGAGGATGTAAATGGCAGACTTAGCAAGATCCATGGTGTTTTTAAAGAGCTATCGCTAGTAGGGAAGGCACAACCATACTAGTAGCGCCCGCGGGGAGAGAAAGTGGACTCGTGGAAGGAGCGCAATTGTCTGGAAGGAGCGCAAGGCAACGTATAACGAGGCGCATTAATTAGGTCACATGCTACTCCGTACACTACCCCGGTTTTCCATTTTCCATGATCGCAGCCTGATGTGAGGGCATTGGCCAAAAGCAACTCCAGCACAACCAACCGATTCCAATCCATCATGCTGTAGCGCGGTTCGGAAGCCCAGGGCGCTTGTTTCGATCCCTTGTCCTTGGGGGCCAAATTCAATAGACACAGTTTCTGCTTCCTCAACAAGTGTTTCTCATTCATTTTCTGGCCAACTGTCTAGATGCAAACGAAAATGGAATACTTGCAGCAAAGCGTGAGTCCAGCATTTTCTGCTTCCTGTCTGTCGACCTACCACTAAGTCAAACACAGCCTCCGCCGCTGCCGCTGCCGCTGCCGCTGCCGCTGCCGCAACCGCAACCGCAACCGCAACCACCCTTTTCCGGTTGCCTTCTCCGATACAAGCCTCACGATGGTGAGAATAACGGCAACTCAGACCTCCATGCGTCCAAATTCGCTGACGATGTCCCCGCCCGGCATCGCCATGCTTCAAATGAAGCCACGTCCGGGGAAAGCGACGATGTCCACCGTCACAGCCACACACTTCTTCCTGCATCCTACCTCACCAAAACCGACGACCTAGCCGCGCCAGGTCCCGACAATTCCGACATAGCCATCGACAACAACCTCTATGGCGATCTCGACAGTGACCTAGACAGAGAGCTAGACCTCTCGAGGCTGACCAAGGTTCGGAAATATCTCTGGCTCGTTGGTCGACCCAATCCGCCGCGGCCTCTTCACCGACAGCTCGCCATCGGTCGCGATATCATTCTTGACGAGCGAATGGACATGCATCTCGTCTGGCACACTGGTTGCATTTTTGTCAAGCCTCTTCCACGCTTTCTGCTGTGCTCCGCCTTTTGGTCTCGTTACCTTGAAGGGAGCCCTCACCTAGATACAACGTGCTCTTGCAATGATGCATCCACCAAGGCGCAGGAATCCAAGCCCCATCAGCCCGTTTGCAATCGACTGGCGATCCGCAAACGCGCTCTGGGTCTCTTAGTCTCCTATATCGCTCTCATCCGCTATGAGAGTGACTTTTATATTGCACAGGAAAGACACCTTCTTCCCAAAGAGCTTACCTGGTCCGCCTGGGGCATCATGACCCGTGAAGTCATCCGCACGGAGAACATATACAGCCATATCGACGAGCGCTTCGTGTATGGCGAGCTACGCCTCAGCCGTCTCAACAAGCTCTACAGACTGTACCCGCCTCTCTTCTTGACTGGCTACATTCGCGCCTGGCAACGCTACGACGAATTCTGGAACCAGACCTTTGCAGTCCTGGCGTCCCTCATTGTCTACATCGCCATTGTCTTGGGGGCCATGCAGGTCGGACTTTCAACAAATGACCTCCAGGATAATCAGGCCTTCCATTCAGCTGCCTATGTCTTTACTATCTTCTCCATCCTTGGCCCACTTATCTTCAGCGGCATGGCCTTGGTTTTCTTTTGTTACTTGTTTATCAACAATTGGAACTCGACAAAGGCGTATAAGAATAAGCGCATGCGATACATCAAGCAAACAGTTCACGTTTAGAGAGCTGCCCAGTTTGCGATTATCCTTCGGAGGGATACCCAGCCACAAAGATAGAGCAGAGCGACGCGACGAAGAGAGACGCTACATTGCCTGAATTCGGAGGCCTAATAAGACGACCCCAGCATCATGGAGACGGCATGGCCTCATGGCGGGGGCGGCGTTAGAAAGATACCCTCGATATCTCAAAACATACAGTGTTTGGGAAACCTGGAACAAAAAAGAGCAGGGAGTATTCGATTCGATTCGATTTTCATTAATCCGCGTCGCGCCCTGAGTTGTGGGCGTGGGTATCAAGCTGCGTACATGCCGCACCAGCATATATGTACAAGTTTTGTGGTTAAACGCCGTGAGAGCAAGCCGCTGCCTGTCTCGTGTGTGTCCTCCTCATCCTGAGTTCAAGTTTTCCATTCCTCCAGTCCAATTGATGTCGTGCCAGCTTCAAAAGCCTACACTTAGAAGGTTCCCTCGCCCTCGCCATCGTCTCCGCCATCCTCGCCGAACTCGTCGCCATTGTCAAAGTAGTTCTCGGCGTCGTAGTCGCCCGCATCTTCATCGTCGTACGCCTCGTCCTGCTCATCCTCTTCCATGCCCTCTTCGTCCTCCAGCTCCGCGCCCTCCTCACCATCCTCGTCTTTCATAGCTTCCAGCCGCTCGAGCAGGTTCCGGCCCAGGCCCGAGTCGTCGCCCTCGATCCCAAACGCCTCCTCGGCGCTGGGCAGTGCATTGATGCTGCTGAGCTCCAGGCGGCGGCGCTTGTACGTGCCAGGGGCCGTGGAGATAACGGCAGCGGCGTCGATGGTGTCGAGCAGCTCAGCGGGGAAGAGCTCGCGGCACACAGGGCGGTGGGACCAGTCGGGCAAAGCGCGCTCCTCACGGACGAACTTGGAGGAATAGGTGGGCACGGCGGTGAAGGGGTCGAGCGAGGCCTTGTTCTTGACGTCGAAGCGGGCGTTCATCTGGGCCTGGCCGTAGAGCTTGCGCGGCGCCGTGGGATCGTGCAGCGACGTGCGCTTGGAGGTGTACAGCGGCGAGCCGTGGACCTGGTGGCGCAGGAGGAGGAGATGCTGGATGCCACGGGTTTCGACGGGGGAGAGTGGTTTTGGCTGGTTCACGACATAGGGCTAGATTCACAGTCAGTATACAATCCTGTATATACTTGCAGAAAGACCAAGGATCTCACGGGAAACAGCTCCGAGGGCCGAGCATCAGGTTCTTCGCCAGTGTCCCACGACACATTAGGCCGGCCACCTCGGCCGCCGCCTCTGCCACCGCGGCCGCCTCCTCGACCGCCTCGCGCAGACATTGGGGAGCAGCAGAGTCAAGCAACGGAGCAGAACCGGATCTCGCGCGCGCTGATGTGGGTTGAGTGGCTTTGTTTGAAAGCGCGAAACAGCCAGCTTTTGGTGGTGACTGGATGGTGATTTTTTTGCGGGGTGGAATGCAGAGGGTCCCCTGGCGGGAGCGGAATGGCTCCGTTGTGATGACGCCTGCCCCGCAGTCTGCCTGAGGTGGGAGGTGGGATAGCTCCCTGAGAATGCTGCTTAGAAACTACGCCTTTAAACCGCCAGCAACTGACATCTTCACCAAGGCTTCATTACTCTTCACGCAGCTTTTCTGGGCGAGGGTGCAAGTATGTCTCATAGGGTTGTCCCCGATTACAGCATGGACGCAACCAGCAACATCAACGTACCCATCTCGGGCCTTTCGGAGCTTCAATCCCACCTGGAGCAGCTCGTCGATGATCCGTCCCTCGTCTTCGACGCGAAGCTGTTTGACGATGTCGAGCTGCAACTTAACGGTAAGACTGCATGTAAAACCTGCTTCTGTGCCCTCTGCTAACTTTATACATATAGAAACGAACATCCCTCCAATCCTCCCGACCCTCCTCCAACCCTTAACGACCATCCTCCACCAAACAAAGCAAGATCCCACACCAATCCTCTCCCTCGCCACGAAGCTCCTCTCGCCGCTGTCCTTCACCCGCTGCCTCACCATCGCCGACCCCAACGCCCTCGTCCTTGCCCTCACCTCGCCGGTGCCTGGCGCAAACCTCCTCGGCCTCGTCATCCTGCACAAAGCCGCCCGCACCCCCGCCGACGCCGCCCTCCTGAGCACCATGCCCGAAGTCGTCGAGGAGCTGGTGCGCCGCTGGCTCGATAGCCCGAATGTCGGCGTCGGCGAGCGTGCTGGAAAGGTGCTGGGTGATTTGCTCGAGACGGACTGCGACGTCGTTACTAACGGCCAGGGCATGAACGGCCTCTCCAATGGCAGCAGCACTGATATGGTCAAGCGCCAAGTCCCCGGCCACGCCCGCCTCTGGCGTCTCATCTTCCTCGAGCGGTCGTTCGTCTCCATCATCACCTCTCTCTGCGCCCCTGAAACACCCGATCGCCAAACCACTCTCGCTCAAGGTCGTCTCTTGCGCCTCGTCCCTCGCCTCGTCACCCTTAACCCGCGCGCCGTTTCCCAAACGCCGTTCCCGGACCTCTTCCCCGTGCCAGCACCCCTTGCCGAACAAGCTGGTCAGGGTATGTTGCAGTGGGCGGCGCTGAGCATGGTGGATACCTCGGATATCCTCATGCACTTAAGCCTCATTGACTTCTACGAGACCCTCGTTAGCGTGGCGCGTGTGGCTGGGCAGTCGGCGGACAAGGACAAGGTTGTGCGAGACTTAGTCAGGACAGCGGCCCAGCAGGACGAAGAGCTCAAGGCTGCCCTCAAAAGTCTGCCAAATCGGACGGTGGAAGAAGAGGCAGAGCCGCTAGCAAGATACATCAGCCAGATTCTCGACTGAGAGTCCTGACTTGCACCATAGACGTGTGATGAATACCCAGAGAAAATAGAAACCGAGGAACGACTTAGCTAGGGCAGCTTTATGATTGCAAAGGCACAAAAAAGCCAAGAACTGAAATGGAACCCTCTTAAGATGCAATTTGAGAAAACCAATAAACCAATATATTGTCACATCCGTTTAAACAACATGCTACACACTCCCAGGTCGGCCCACCGCCGTACAAGAACCCGGAGCAATCTAGAGAAGTACCATAAACCCAACATTCTACCCAGTCCAACGCCCCGTTCGTCGCCGGCAGTCAGCAGTCAGCAGTCAGCAGTCCGGCGCCGATATCTGGATCCATCTTGTTGGCCTCCTCTTACAACATTCTCCGTGCGTCTGCCTCACGGTCACCCAGGTTCTCCTCTGGAACCCGGCTCGTTATGGCCGAAGGCCGTCGGTCGACCGCCCGGCCCATGCTCTCTATGCCAAGCCCGACCTCGCCCACTCGTCGAAGCACCACGAAGAGCGCGCTTCGCAGGTCCGGTGTTAGGTCCTTAGCAAGGAGGTCGACTGCCAACGGGTAGAAGTCCGGAATGTGAGATTTAAAGGCATCGGCAGGGAACGTTGCAAAGCCCTCCAGCGCATCAACCACAACTGGCCGCCAGGCCACGATGTTTCGGTGTTGACTCTCTTCCTCGAGCGACGAGTAGCTCGCAATAATATCCTTACACAAGGGCACCAGGGCTGCCTCCACATCGGGACGGCTCTGCAGTCTCTCCGGCGCGTTATCCGCGAACATACGGAAGAGGATGGAGATATATGTCGCCGCCGAGCCGCTTTCCTGCTTCAGCAAGTTGGGAGGTTGCTTCATGAAACCCTCTCGCCACAGCCTCATGCGCAGCTCCTTATCCTCGTTGAATCGGCGAGCGAATTGGAACGACCGCTTCAAAAGAGCCATCAGACGCAAAAGCTCCGTGGAAGGGATGTGCGCGTAGACAGTGTCATTACCAAACAGCTCGTTCACCGTCTCAATCATCAGGAGCTGCAGAACGCAACGAGAGATGATGCGGTTGAAGAACCGACGGCGAGCTGCTGTCACCACGACAGGCTGTTGCTGAAGGTTGGACGATGGCCTGAATTCCTCTAGTTGTGGAGGGGCATTTGGCATTTGCAAGTCTTCATCAGCCGGACGAGGAGACAAGGGTGGAATGATCGAGTCATCGTCCGAAGTGAGGTGAGTCTCCTCAACCCCGTTGATCTTCAAAGACTTCTCATCCACGGGCGTTTCTCCTTCGCCTCGGGGACTAGTTGTACCCGAGAAATCAAGACCATTTGGCGGTGGCTCAAGGGAGGCAGTTGAGTTAATCGTGGTCGCAGTGAACAGCTGGTATGCGGTAGTCCTCTCAAAGAGCTCACAGAAAGCGCCAACCAGCTTGGTCCAGTGTTGTGACTTGAACTTAGTGACGTTCTTCAAAATCAGCTGCTGCAGACAATTACTTCCAATCCTCGAGATCGTATCGTTTTCTTGGCAGATGCAAAGGGCTAAGAGCTCCAGGAATCTGTCCAACATATACTCGAGCGCATCAAAGTAGTGGGTGAACAGTGTGATCATGTTGCGAAGCGCCTGGATCATGGTCGTCGACAACCACACAGACAGCTCCTCGTGGTTCAGGACGTTGGACATCTCTGGCCGAGACCTCAGCACCAAGAAAATGGGGTAAAGCTGCTGGCGCCATAGGATATCCCAGAACTCCGGTGGGAAGTCACCGCCATACTTGAGAAGCGTCTCAAAGAAGTACTCCAACGCGTTGGAACGTACTTCCAGATCCTCGCCAGTCATGAGCACGTCGTGGAAAGCAAAGAGCACCGGAAACCAATAACCCTCTTCAACGGAGGTGTTCATGTTCGATAGCGTCAAGGCGTCGGATGGCGTAACCTTTTCTTCTCCAGTGCGGTTATCGCCATACTTCAGCGACAGCGGGCATTCAGGCGTCTTGAGCATCTTGGGAATCAGGGACTTCAAGAGCTCAAGAGCTGCCAGACTCTTCTTCTGGAATTTGAGGTTCTTGGAAAATTCAGTGAGACAAACAATGAGATCCGTAAATGCACCTTGAGAGATAACAACGCCAAATTTGGTCTTGTACACTTGGTTGACATTCTCATAAGCCAAGTTGACGATGCTCTCGTATGGCTCTCGCGCTGCCACGGTGAAGACGCCAAACATAGTTCTCCAACCAGAGCGGATGTTGTCTCCGCGGGCTTGAATCATCTGGATGAGGCATCGCAGAACCAAATCCTTGACGGTAACATTGTTTGAGTTGGCAAGGACGTGCTCAAATGGCTTCAAGAAGTTCTTTTGAAACTTAAAACCAGCCAGCTCCTCGATCTCCATGAATCGCATTGACAGCTGGCGCAGTGAATCAAGCGCGAAGAAGACAATGTTCATGTTGTTGTGACACCCAACCCGGTTAAAGTGCTGGCCAAAGACATCCCAGATGTTGCTCCACTCAAATCTGACACGGTCCATGTTGTAATAGCTGATCTCGACAATCTTTTGCAAGCTGTATGTTCGAGGCGAGTCATTAGAGCCGGAGACTTTAATCTCATCCCAACTGACCTCCGTCAATGCCTTAGCAAAGTGAACCATGGCCTCACCACTAAGGTTCGCGGTGTTGGTAAAGATGCGGTCAACACTGCGAATCACCTCATCGGATCGACTTTCGAGAGCGATCTCGGTCGAGAATCCTCGGTGAGAGCCTGGTCTTTGTCGGGGCCTCCGAGACTGGGTCGATGATCGAGAGTCCGATGTTTCTGATCGCGGAGGAGGCATGAAACGGGCTTTAGACACATCGGGGATGGCGCTCTCATCCACTCCGCCGGAGATGAGCTGCAGTCGATCCAGCTGGCTGATACACATGAGAATATCCTTCCAGGATTCACGAAGGATGTTGCCCTCCGTTTGTCCAAGCTCGAGAATGACCTTCAAGGCCTCAATGTTCTTCGCCAGAATCTCCTGAGGGTTGTTCAGGTTGGTCGTGTTTTTCAAAGCGGACATGAAAGCCTCTCTAGCAGTTGAAAGGTCGAACAGGCAAGCAATCCTCGTCGCAAGCTTCATGCCCTCAAGACACAGCTTGTTGACCTCCAAGTTATGGGACTTCTGGATCTGACTCGAGAGCGTAGAGAAGAGCGACATCCAAGTCACATCAAACATGGGGCCGACATGCTTGAAGGAGGTTGCCGGAATGTATTTGGGCCCAGACTTGGTGTTGTTGCGACGTTGGTTCTTGAAGAGATTCTTGAATAACTGCTCTGATCGCAAGGCGATCTCTTCAGATTGCTGCACGTACGCCTCTCTTTGAAGATCACGGCCGACGTTAGAAAGGGCCTGACCGAGACCTGCGGCGATGCCAGTTGGTTGGGTCGTAATCCCGTTTGCTGCGGCAGCGTCACGCTCACTCTTGAGGACGATTTCATTTGCATCAATTTCATCGTAGATTGTGAGCAGATAGTCGTCAGGCAAATCGGCGTTGTCGTTGATGCCTCTGTTGTTCTTGATAAACTCCTCCTTACTCATTCGCTTAGCAACCTTGATGCTGTGCAGATCGGTGTTGAGCAAGATGACAGAGTATGCCAAGACGTATGCAGTATCAGCGTTGGCAAAAGCATTTGGGTTACCCATGACATATCGTTCGGCAAATTTTAGCATGAATCGATCAATCTTCTGAGCCTCACCAGGGAGGCGGAAGGATTGTAGAAACTGGCGAAGAGCGTCGACGAAACGCTTCTTGGTGAATTCCATGCAGTCCACAAAAGCATGCATGATGTCAATGTGCTGTTGGTCACCCTCGCCAAGATACTCACCAATCTGGGCCTTGTCAAGCTTATCCTCCTTCAACAGGAACATCGCGATATCTTTGGGACTGTCACTCGGGATGAAACCATCACGCAAGAGCAACTTCATTCCTTTCTTGGGCTTGAAGTTGAACTGGGCAATCGCATTTGTAAGTGCCGTCTTCCTAGCCTTGTCCTTCTCCAATTGATCTGGGTCGTCGTCCAGTGGTGTGGTTGGTTGTAGAGGCGTCTCAATACGGGAAGCACTGTCACTCATGATGGTTGGGTCAATCGACGGTCGGTTAACATCCAGAGACGCGTTGTGATCGATGGTATCGGCTCGCGCACCATCACTGTCGCTTCTGACTGGAGCTGACCAGTTCACCAAAGATCTCAAAGTTTCGACCAGGGCCTCAAGTGAAAGCCGCTTGATCGCGTACTCCTTGGGGTAATCCGGCTCAGGCTCTTGGTGAGGTGCAATATGGGCCACAGTAAGGGGGGGTGGTAAAGTCACCTTGAGCTGCCACTCACTGGCAGGGGATGATTTCAGTCGCATCTCCTCATAGACTTGTTCGTGAATGGTGGTAATTACAACAGGCGTAGTCGAAAACTTCGACAGATCTTCGATGATGGTTTGATAGATGTTGTCAACTGTTTGTTCACAGTCATAATTGAGGTAGATCTCCACGAGAGCTCTAGGATCAGCGCAAAGTCTGTTCAGAATGGTGACGAATTGGAGCTTTTGGGACAGTGGTGCCGTCCTCCGGGCAAGGAGGGCAAGGTAAACCTCGTTCAGAAAGACCTCGATTTCTTTCTATTGGGAGTTAGCATCTTATAACCTTCAGATAAATAGAATCGAACCATACCTTGAAAGATGCTCGCATGAACTTGAGCATTAACCAAAAGATCTCGGAGGAGACATTAAATATTCTGTCGACCGAGCTTGCGCCATTGCGAGTGATGCTGAGACAGAGATAGAACTTGACGGCCTGAAGGAAACTCGTGGGCTCATTGCTTTTTGAATTCTTAATAGTACAGAGAGGAGAAGTGAAGACGCCAATGTTGTTGTTGAGGAGGGTGTGGATGAGGTGGAGGGAGATGAGTTTGGAGCGCATCGGCTGGCCGCGAACGTCGTAGAGCTGATCCGGGGGGAGAACCTTGGTCGACAGGTTGCAGAAGGAACGGAAAACCAGGTAGGCATCCCGGATGTAAACCTCGTCCTCGTCGTCTAGCGCATCGTGATCTTCTGAATGAGAGGATTCGTGCCCTGATTGGTCAGTGGTGGACGTGGCGTCGGTATCCTTCTTTGCGGGCTTCAGCTGAGTGACCATGGTAGGTCCGTCTCCAAGGTTCGAGTCGTCGAAGCTCTTCCGGTGCTCCAGGTCTTTGAGGGTGAGCTTGACGCCATTCTCTGACGGCTCTGTCGCGGCAGACTCGGATTGGGGCGCCGGAGACTCGTCGCGATCATGCAGGCCACCGTTAGCTGAGTCAACATGCTCAAAAGTGGCATTGCTGGAGCCGTTCTTAAGGTGATCGAGGTTGATGCGAGCCTCTTTCATGTGTAACCTCGTCTTAACACGCTCAAAGACGGTACCGACCATCTGGGTCAAGGTACCCTGAGCGACCTGTTGGTTTGCGGTGCTCCGCGACAGCAGGAATACGTTGTAGACCTGGCGCACAGCCTTGAGAAGGCCAGCGCCATGGACGACAATTTTGTCATTGAGAACGGCAGCGAGCAGTGACTTTACAATCTGCAGCTGGATCTCAACAGCAGTAGTCTCGCCTTGAAAGCAGTTGCAGATGGTATCGATGGCCCGTTCGATCAGGGGCGGGGCGGGCTCGGGGGGCTCGGCGCCATCTTCGGGGGCCTCGGGGCTGCTATGCACGGAGAAGTAGGAGTAGGAGATGAGCTTTCCGATGCAGTCGAGGGCAGTGTTGGTCAGTTGGACATTGTTGGACCTCGAGGCCAGCTGCAGGGGCGCGAAGACGATTTCGGGGTTGGGGAGCTGGTCCTGCTCCTTGATGGCTTCAAGGGCCTTTGTAGCCGATTCGGCAAGCTGCTTGTTGCGCTGGGCATCCTTGGACGAGGCAATGGCCTCGAGCGAGGACACGACGAACTTGAGGGAGCTCATGGGGGAGCGCAGCGAGGATCAGCGGCCATTCGGCAAGGGAGGTTGTGTTGTTCGAAGGTCGAGGTCGAGACGCGGCTGGAGGTTTCCACGTAATTAATAAAGGGGACGGACGGCGATGGTGGCGGCGCGGCGGATCGGGATGGAGCTCAGCTCACGGGCGGAGCAACGCGCTGTCGGTTTTTCCGGGCGAAAGCTGACGACGAGTCTTTTGGGGAGAGTCTGGATTCTCTGCTTCCGGGCCGGGCTGAAATTATAAAAATGAGAAGAGGGAACGATTGCTGGTGCCTTGTCCGGAAGTTGCTCTTTGGTCAGCTCTCGAGATGGCAGAAGTGGACAGCGTTCCCAAAAACGAGCTCGAGACTGGCTGGTGCGGACCCGGCAGCCACGCCTTGACTTTTTTTTGGCTTACTTTGGTTGGACTAACGTTAGCTCTGACCCCGTTCGCATCTGTCATGGGCCAGGAACACGAAAGGGATGACACCGTTTCAGACGGTGATGAGACGTCGAGAAGTGGAGAAGAGGATTACGGTCCAGGGATGGCTAAGCTCCGGAAGCTGCCAGGCACCGGCCGTCCGAGAGAGGATGGTTTACATAAGGCGGCATCGGAGACAGGAAGATGTAATTATCCACAGACGGCCCGATCAAACATGTGCACCAAAAGGCCATGCTATCAATGCTGGCGGGGTGGCCAGAGTCCAGCCAATACGCATAACAACAGGCAGAAAGCACAAAGACCGGGCAAATACGATACCGGGAGACAAAGCGCGCTCAGGAGGATAATACGCTGCGTGGGGAAAGCCAAACAGCCATGCATCTAATGTTACTGCAGGGATACATTGCAATCACTCACTGCACATCCCACTCAACAGTCCGTCAACATGCAACGTCAACGAGCAAACACATGCTTCATCGCATTGCCCCGGGCTTCGGCTCATGTCGCGCAAATGATGTCCCGAGCGACTTTTTTTGGTCCCTACCATGCTCACGTACGTAGTGCGGACTCGGGCCTCCTACAGCGGGGCAGGTCCCATCGCCGCGGGCTTTCTCCCAGCGGGATGAACCCCCCCCCCCCCCCCCCCCCCCCCCCCACNNAACCCCCCCCCCCCCCCAAAAGCCCTCTGTAAATCGCTCCAGTGCCTCCGAAATCCCCTAAAGGCGCTGTAAGCATGGCCCGCACTCACTGATAGTGGCTTGCTCTGGCAGGGGGTTTGCGCCGTGCTCGCCCCACGCTACGGCCCAAAACGTCTTAGCACCCCCAAAGCTTCCCAGAAGCCCAGAAGGCGCCGGAGCTCAACGCAACGCGAAAAACTCCACGTCCATCCCCAAGAATTTCCCATCCCCGAACCTCTTCCGTCTCTCTCCTTTGCAAGAGCCTCTTCCCCATTCTCTCTTCATATTTCCCCCCTTCCCTCCGACGATCCCGGCGGCATCCGTCCCCTCCTCAATCGACGTCAATTGCCTCCTTCTCCGTAAGTTAATGGTCTTTTTCCGCTTCTGTGGCCACACACAGACTCACCCCATTGTTATCCCTCACCGCTGACGACTCCCTGCTGCGTGTTACAGAGAGCCATTTATCCCTCCCCCCCGACGCCCAAGATGCTCAGCGCCGCTCTCCGAAGGCGCGCTCTCGCCCCGACCCAGACTGTCCTGCGAACCGGCTTCGCCGCGCATGTCGTGCGCTGCTATGCCTCTTTTCCTAGCCATCAGGTCGTCAAGATGCCTGCCCTGTCACCCACCATGACTGCTGGCAACATCGGCGCTTGGCAGAAGAAGCCCGGTGATACCATCGCCCCCGGTGACGTCCTAGTTGAGATTGAGACCGACAAGGCCCAGATGGACTTTGAGTTTCAGGAGGACGGTGTTATTGCCAAGCTCCTCAAGGAGTCAGGTTCCAAGGACGTTCCTGTTGGCACTGTAAGTCACCCATGCCACCCCAGCAACGCTCTTCGGGGTATTCTCAACATGCAGCTCTCTGCCACTCGGTTCTTCAACGCTTCAGCTGTCGCTCTTACTGACTGATCTGCTCTCATAGCCCATCGCCGTGCTCGTCGAGGAGGGCGACGACATCTCCGCCTTCGAGAAGTTCACCATCGCCGACGCTGGAGGCGACGCCGCCCCTGCCGCTCCCAAGAAGGAGGAGAAGTCCTCCGAACCCGCCGAAACCTCCCAGCCAGCTCCTGAGCCCGAGCAGTACACCTCCACCGAAGGCCGCCTCGAGACGGCCCTCGACCGTGAGCCCAACGTGTCCGCTGCCGCCAAGCGCCTGGCCCGTGAGAAGAATGTCAGCCTCGATGGCCTCAAGGGCACTGGCAAGGGTGGCAAGATTACCGAGGAGGACGTCAAGAAGGCTGTCAGCACCCCTGCTGCTGCCGCTCCTGGTGCCACCTACCAGGACACCCCCATCTCCGGAATGCGCAAGGTCATTGCCAACCGCCTGCTCGAATCTACCCAGACCAACCCCCACTTCTACGTCACCAGCTCTATCTCCGTTAGCAAGCTGCTCAAGCTCCGCCAGGCCCTCAACAGCTCTGCCGATGGAAAGTACAAGCTGTCGGTCAATGATTTCCTCATCAAGGCCATTGCCGTCGCCAGCCGCAAGGTTCCCCAGGTCAACTCCAGCTGGCGCGAGGACAACATCCGCCAGTTCAACTCTGTCGACGTCTCGGTGGCCGTTTCCACGCCTAGTGGTCTCATCACCCCCATCGTCACCGGTGTTGAGGGCCGTGGTCTCGAGTCCATCTCCAACAAGGTCAAGGAGCTGGCCAAGAAGGCCCGTGACAACAAGCTCAAGCCCGAGGAGTACCAGGGCGGCACTATCTCTATCTCCAACATGGGCATGAACAACGCTGTTGACCACTTCACCGCTGTCATCAACCCCCCTCAGGCGGCCATCCTCGCCATTGGCACCACCCGCAAGGTGGCCATTCCCGCCGAGAACGAGGAGGGTATTGAGTGGGATGAGCAAATCAGCGTCACCGGCAGCTTCGACCACAAGGTCGTTGACGGTGCTGTTGGTGCCGAGTGGATCCGCGAGCTCAAGAAGGTCCTTGAGAACCCTCTGGAGCTCCTCCTCTAAGTTGGACAGATTCTGACGGCCACGGTCGGTCCCTCAAGTTTCCCACAAACCCGGGGGTACAAATCCTAAGAATAATACTCGTACGATATCGAAGTGCGTCTCCGTTAGGGTTTTCATATCCTCTTTACGTAAATAGTTAGGGGTCTTAATGGTTATCAGGAAGGTTGAATTGGTACTATCTCTCAGTTGCGAGGCGAAGTTGCTGGGAATCATAACGACTAGTCTCCGTTGCGAGCCGGTTCTAACCTTCACTAAGCCCAAGAACCCCCGCAATCGGCCTTCTCCACCTTGGTGGGAAACGGGCGTATATGAAGCAAGTAATAGCGCTTGCAAGACGCAGGAGGAATCGCTGGCCAACTCTCTTCCATGTACTATTATATCAGGAGTCGTCAATTGAAAAGAGGCATCGTTGCGAGCCTGTACACCGGAGTAAAGACTCCACCTTCAAGTCTACGTCTACCTTTGTCTGTACAGCTAAGACATCAACACACAATCGCCGTCAAGCCAAGTATGACAATGAGCCTCTACAACGGCAAGACGTTCCGCTCAGCCTCCAACACGGCCAACGGCGAAGTCAGCGCCGAGACGCTCTTTCACTACCACCAAGACGGCAACATCGTGTGGGCCGAATACGGAGGCGGCTCCATCGTCCGCGGCACGCTGATTGCGGTGGCAGCCGCGGACAAAAGCCTAGACATACGGTATCAGCACGTCAACCGCGAGGGCGAGCTGATGACGGGGCAGTGCCGGTCTACACCGGAGGTGTTAGAGGACGGGCGGTTGAGGATGCATGAGAAGTGGGCTTGGACCAGTGGGGACAGATCAGAGGGGGAGAGTATCATTGAGGAAGTTAAGGAGGAGTAAGAGTTGTGAAGGAAACGGGAGACTAGGAAGTAGGGAGTTGAGCTGTTGGTGGCTTTGTTAGCAACTATAAGAGTCAATAGAAGTCTTCGCATGGCGTACTGAAGAAATCGCATGAGTAGAGATTCTTTACAAGCTGAGATTCGTTATGTTGTGTCTCTTCTAATTAGATAACATATATAAAATGAAGGTTTTCCAAACTCCAACACCAGCGATATCGGTCTGTTCTAGCCTGCCTCAGCTCTAGCTCACTTACACGGCCGCGACTAAGTCAAGAACTTCCCAAAATCAAGCCGATTCACTCTTCAAGTCTTGCCAAACAGTCCCTTGGGAGATTTCCACTTAGCTGCCATGGCGATAATGGCTCCAAACATGGTCATGGCGCCGCCAAAGTACGTCACCTCGTCGAAGCGTCCATACTTGTCAATCATGGCACCGCTCACAGGCGGTCCAACCAGGGCCGAAAACGAAGCCAGCGCCATGCCGACGCCCATGTACGTGCCGATGTTCTTCGCGTCGTCGGTGCAGATGGTAATGGCCACAGACCCGCCGGAGATGATGGCGCCGGACGCAAAGCCGAACAGCGTCGCGATGACAATGATGGCCGCGTTCGTCTCCGCCTGCGGCCAGCAGAAGATGATGACCGACGTCGCCACGGCCGCGCCGATCAGCGTGTTGATGCGCCCGAACTTGTCGCCCAGTACGCCTGGGATCACGCGCCCGAAGATGGATGCGCCGTTGATCATGGCCACCAGGTAGCTCGCCAGGCTCTCGCTCATGCCCTTGGTGATGGCGTACGTGGGCAGCAGGAACAGCGGCACAAACATGCCGATCATGGCGAAGAATAGCGACACGATCAGCAGCACGTACGTGGGCTGGCGGAACGACGACCACAGGAAGAAGCGCGTGCGGCGCGGAGGCAGACGTGAGCGGATGGACACGGCGGCGAAGGCCAGGAACGGCAGCATGATGAAGCCCGTGATGCGGACAGACCAAGCGAAGCCCACGTCTGTCTTGGTGAGCAGGTTGGACAGCACGATGGGGAAGATGACAGCGCCGAGCGACGACCCGGCGATGGCCAGCCCCATGGCTGCGCCGCGCTTCTTGTCAAACCACTGCGGCACTGCCGAGAGCGCGGGGAAAATGAGAAGCCCGTTGGCGAGGCCGGTGAGGATGCCCTGCGCGAGCATGAACTGCCAGTATGACTCGCAGATGCTGGTCATCATGATGGCGAAGACGTACAGAACGGCGGCTGGCCGGACAAGCTACAGAGGTCAACACGGGGCTTCAACTGACATCAGGAAACCAGGAGAAGCATACCCAGGCGCCGAAGCGATCAAACAACGGCCCTCCCACAGCGCCGGTTGCAAAGATGAGGAAGGCTTGCACAGAGCCAATCCAGGCGATATCGTCGGCGCTGCGCTCGGGCATCTGGTTGAACATGTAGTAGGCCTGGAAGATGCCGAAGACATTGGTGTAGCCCAGGGTACAGAAGAAGGTTCCCGCGGCGCCGACAGCGACGAGCCATGCCCTAAGGCCGCCGTCGGGGAAGATATCGTCGTCTTCATCTATGGGCTCAGCCTTGTCGTTGGTGTCATTGCAAGTGTCGGATGCGTCGACGTCCCGAGTCAGAGGCTTCTCAATCTTGCAGACAGACATGGCGATAGACAAGAAGGCTGGCCTAAAGAGTGAAGACCGTAGTATTATTGAATCGGTCTCTGATTATTCTAGATCGGAGGCTGGGTTCTGCTTCTTATAATAAAGTCGGACTCATGATGGCAGCGACAGCCTTCTTATAAGTCAACGAAAGTCATCGTCTTGACTCTCCAAGCAGGACCGCAAGCCGCCGGTCTTTTCCAGTCCAAATCTCATAATCTCGGCATAATTGTGCAGAATTCTCTTTGGTTTTGCCAAGATGACCAGCCAATCTCCATTCGCAGTTGATGCCAGAACGCCACATTATGTCTCTGAGGCATGAAGGATGCTCTTCCCTGGAGTCTTGGTCACATCCGTGTAAGTCAGTCTCGGTGATTTCACCGTGCCCTTCGGTCTTTTGCGACCGAACAGCCAATCAACGCCCAGAGAAACCGCGGCGCTATCAATTTGCCGGTCCGAGCGAGCGGCCGACGGCATCGTCGTCACTAAACGACGCCTCGGGCTTTTCCCCAATAGCGACGGCATTTCGCAAGTAAAACCCTTGTTGTCAGCTGTTCTTCTACGTCGTGCACGATTCCCCGTCCGCTGATTTTTTTGATTTTTTTATTCTCCCCTCCTTTGCGCCCCGGGTTTTGCATCGTTCGTGTTTTGCCTTTTTCTGTGCAGCCTGAGATCCGAACCATGGCTCCGTCTCCACCCTTGTCGCTGAACCACCCGGGCCTCTACCTCGCCGAGCCGGAGCTAGCCCTACCCAGCCACGACGGTCCCGGCGCCGAGATCGCGGAGGTCCCTCCGGCTGCGTCGGCTCCGTTTGCTTCGGACTCGACATCTACCGCATCTTCCGTTCACCAAGCAACGGCCAAGGCTGAAAAGAAACGCCGGCGGCCCGCTCTCTCGTGCGAGCAATGCCGGCGCCGCAAGATCCGCTGTGATCGCGGCCTGCCCTGCGTCAACTGCATCAAGTCCAGCATCTCACCCTGCACATATGCGCCCACCCACGTCCCCGCATCGCGGACCAAGAAGGCCGCCAGCCATGGACAAGACTTCGGCGGCCCCGCAGCGTCCCATGTTCCCGGCAGGTCGGCTCCCGTGTCCGAGTCCCACAAGCCGTCCCCTCCTCCCAAGACAGTCTCGCCCAGCGGCCCCAGCTCGACGGGAGGGTCTACCTCGGACAATTCGACGGTGGACGCCTTGGCTGCTAGAGTACGCGAGCTGGAGCAGAAGCTCTCTGAGAGTTTTCACGTCTCCTCTCGGAAGACAGATGATAGACTGATCGGCCCCGCTCACCAGGAGGAGGATGAAGCGCCCATGAAGGGCAGCATCTCCAAGACTCGGTTCTTCGGACAGAGCCACTGGATGAACGGTGCAGACATGGTCAGACTCTTGATTCATCCAGCACTTATACCAAGCCAGATTCTAACCCTTCTCCTCAGTTCCCGTCCATCCTTTGCGTGCTAAGACACGCCGAGGCGCGAAAGATTGGCCCGCACTGCATCTTAGTCAAGTGCAAGACGCTGGCCCGAACCATTAAGGAGAACCGCCACAAGCCCATCTCGTCGGCCGGCCTCGGCAAGACGATCCCAACGAGGAGCCTCGCGGACCAGCTGGTCGACGCCTACTTCCGCACGTTCGAGGGCGCCATCCGCATCCTCCACGCCCCGTGCTTCCGCGCCGAGTACGAGCGCTACTGGCAGAACCCGGACGCGGCCAACGACGTCTTCATCATGCAGCTGCAGCTGTGTATGGCCCTCGGCGCGACCGTCCACGACGACCTCTTCACGCTGCGTGCCACCGCCATGCAGTGGGTTCACGAGGCCCAGCTGTGGCTGCTGCTGCCGCCCGAGAAGAGCAGGATGACCATCGCCGGCATCCAGATCATGTGCATGCTGGCCACGGCCAAGGCCACCTGCGCCGTCGGCCAGGACCTGACCTGGGTCACCACCGGCGGTCTGATCCGCCAGGCCATGTATATGGGGCTGCACCGAGATCCGAAGCACCTCGCCGACATGTCCGTGTACCGCGCCGAGATGCGCCGGCGGTTGTGGGCGACCATCCTGGAGCTGAATCTACAGTCGTCCTACGACGCCGGCGGGCCTCCGTTGCTCTCGACCAGGGACTACAATACTCGGCTGCCTGCGAATCTCAACGACGATCAGCTCAGCGACGAGTCCGATGAGTCCAAGCCACCGCACAATAACCCCGATGCTCTCACGGATATGTCCGTCCAGCTGGCGCTCCTCAAGTCGCAACCGTTGCGGCTTGCCATCATCAAGCACGTCAACGAGTTCCGGTCCAAGGAATCATATCCCGAGACTCTCCGCCTCAACTCAGAGCTGACCAAGGCCTGTCGAAGCCTGACCGAGGCCCTTGCTTCCCTCACCTACGCTCAGAAACAACTCTCCCGATCCGTCATTACACAGTTCCACTGCTGTCTAGTTCAGCTACTCCTCTACCGCTGCTTCATCTCACTCCATCAGCCCATGCTCGCGCGGGCAGCCGAGGATCCCACGGTGTACTACTCCCGCAAAGTATCCCTAGACTCCTCCCTCAAGCTGGCCCAGATTTGCAACCTCTCCGTTCCGCGGTACCCTTCAGCGCCTGCGGGCGCACTGGATCCCATGACGGCGTTTGACCGCCTCATCACTAACGGCTCGGGTCTCTTCCGCGTCATCCCGGTGCAGACGCTCTTTTCCATTGCCATGGAGCTCATTAAGAAGAAGGAAGAGGAGCGAGATACACTGAGCAGCTTTGCCTCGATGGGTAGTCGCGAACTACGCCTCGTGCTCGACGCAGCCTTGGCGTGGGCAGAGCGTCGCATTCGGTCCGGCGAGACCAACATCAAGGGATGCTGCTTTATCGCAGCGTGCATATCGCTCTCAGATGGGATCGAGAAGGGCTTACCCCAAGAGCAGATTGACCAAGCGGTCATCGACACGGGCGAGAGAATCAGCACCAGGAGCTGGGAGCTTCTAAAAGAAGTCGCCGAGCGGGAAGGCGTCAGCATCAATGAAGACGGGTCGCCGTTGGGGATGGAGGAGCCCGTTGAGACCATGGAGGGCATCATGGAGATGCCGTTTGACTGGATCGACGACTTTAACTGGGATCCGATGAACGACTTTTCCTGGACGCGGCAGGTTCCCCGGCCGTTCGGAGATATTGATTGTTCAGTCGATCCTTCGGTCGTATCCCAGTTTTGATCAGAGGGATTGATGATATCGTATACGGAGGTATTATGTGTTGGCTTTAATGAAGCAGAGATGCTCGGGTTTGCTTTCGTGATTTAGGACTCGTGTTCACTATTCGAAAAACAACAGTCCACTCAGCCGGATAGTCATTTCCGCGAATTAGATACCACTCAACTTATTAATACATCAGCAACAGCTTGATCACAGCCCCTATTAATGTGAAGCCTCACTCCGAATGAATCTAGACCCCAAAACTAGGACTAGGTAAACTAGAGCGAAATTACAGGGTAGCAGTGGGGCCACGCTCCGTCGTGAGTCAATGCTCTTACCATCTACATTCACCTGAAGAGCTGACAGCTTCTCCATCATGAAGCAAAAGAGAACAAATCATCCCTGCAGAAAACATCACTTCCAATTAACACTTTAACAAACAGAAATGAAACCCAAGTCTGGTTGCTGGACTTGTAAGAGTGAGATCACCGAACCTGTCACCCGTGATGGCCAAGTAATTGCTGACGTCCTTCATCTAGGACGCAAGGTTGGTTGCGATAAAGGCTTTCCGCACTGCAACAAGTGCGTTCGAGCAGGAAGAGAATGCTTAGGTTATGGAATCCGGCTAGTATGGCCGGATAGACCGGACGGGCGACGACCAAAGACCGAAGTCTTGGGCCCAGAACGATCGAGAGGTTGTAGTTCCGAACAACACAAACCTCGGGGCTACATGGTTCAATTCTTAAACGTTACCTTTGATGACATCCAGGCGATAAATTCCGGGCCTTTAAATCAACACTTGGTCAGAAGATCAATTCCGAGCCCTGTAGGCAGCCTCCTCAGCCTCCATCCCGTTATGGGCCAGGATGCCATGTTGTTGAGTTACTGTAAGCTCATCCAAGTACAAGCAATAAGAACCTATAGGCGCTGATTGTAGATGAAAGACGAACAACGCATCGCAACCATGATATCAACCACACACACTCGCAATGGCTTTCACCACGATCTCCTTCCTATGGCGCTGGCCAGCTCAGATCCAGCGTCGTCGGCCCTCTACAACGCCATGCTAGCCATTTCGGCATACCACTCCCATGGTTCCCTTGCAGCGCTTCCGTACAAGGCCAATGCGGTAGGCTATTTGTCTCGGGCTCTAGTCTCTATCTCTACGGCAACGGAAACCGTGATGGCTGCGTCCATGATGCTCTGCGTTTACAGCGTGCGTCACCACACATTGAAAGAACGGCGGATAGTCAACTCACTCCAAAGACAGGTTTTCGATGAAAGCGAGGGCAACTGGCATATACATCTCAACGGGGCCAGAAAAATGCTGCAGAGTCTATATACCAAGCGAAGGCGACGGCTAGACTCTGAGTTTACACTTACCTGGTTTCTCTACCATGAGGTTCTAGGGTGTTTTACACAGCCGTTGAGAGTGGACGAGAACGAAACAGACTTGCTAACTCTAGCGCAAGCGTCCGTACAAGACGCGACCCTCGTGAGTCTCTTTTGCTTTCCTGTTGCGCATTTGTCGGTGTTCTAACACAGATAGATCACCGGGTCTTTGGGCTGCTCCCTAGAAACCATCTCCATTATCCATGGCGTCAACAAACTACGTATAATAAACCCGACACCAATTCCATTACATCCCTCACCGGCTGCTGCAAAACAACGTTTAGACCTAGACAGACAACTCAACAACCTAGTGCAAGCCCTGCCATCGTTCGAAGCCCATGAGCAGCAAACCCGCATCCTCGCCATCGCAGAGCTATACCGCCTCGCCGCCATCCTCTACCTGCAGCGCGTGTGTCCCATGCCAGCAGACAGCGACAGGCGCGCGTTTTGTCTGAAGCAGGCTTTCGCCATAATCGACGGCCTCGAGGTCGCCACCAGCCCGTGGCCGGTCTTCGTCGTGGCGTGCGAGAGCGCGCCGTCGGACGAGCATCGGGTTGCGATGCTCGCGGTGCTGGATCGCATGGATGAGATGCGCGGCATTGGCAATGTCCGGGTCATGAGGAGTCTTGTTGAGGCGTTTTGGAAGCAGTATGATCTGGGAGGAATTGGGGAAGGGGCGTGGGCGAGCTGGTGGGATGAGAGTGATGGTGCGTTTGCTGAGCCGTGGTTTATCTGAGAACAACATGCCTTTAGATGAGACGTATGCAGATGACTTCAGAAAGCTGATGCAGGACTTGACAAGCAAGCTTTGAACGACAAGACTCCTACCACCAAAGTTACGAGTCCCGTCTATAAACTCAGTCTATCTCTATCTATGCACCTCATGACTCATTATCATCATCGTCGTCGTCGCTTCCACCACCGTTCTCTGCCGTCTTATCATGCCACCCCGGCCTCGGGCTTGCATTCTTGGCCAGCAAGTTCCGTGTCACATGGACCGGCCATATCAACGGCCCAACATCGGACTCCGAGTGCGCGTGCTCCTTGACTAGGGTCCCCACCTGTCGCCGTACCTCCTTGTTGCTCGTCACCGTTGCCATGCCGGCCGCCCACCCGTACATGAAGATGGACAGCTTGGAGCTCTTAAAGGCGCCGTGCTGAGCGACGTCTAGGGCCACCTCGGGGAGGACGCCGCTGGACACGGCTCGGGCGATGGCGGGCGCGTCCCAAGGCTCGGGGGAGATGTCGATGGGCACTTTCACGTTGTCGGGGAGTGGATGGATAGAGAGCTCCTGGAAACGGGCTCGGATGTCTGGTGCCGACATGCTCCGCGTTTCATCGTCCCATGGCACCAACAACCTTCCTCTCTCACGCTCCGTCTCCGTCCCCACGGTCATCAGGACATTATGGAAATGCTCTGCCGCTTCCGATGTGCACACTAGCCTCCGGTCAGCCAGTATGGGGTAGATGGTGGGAGCCATGAGTCCACCCTCATGGCGGTGGCGGTTCTCCTGCTCAATCTGCGTCCGCGTGTCTTGGGCTTGCCAGGGCTGGGGCTCAAGGAGTGCATGCGTCAGGTCTGATATAAGGTCGATGAGAATGGTGTGATCCAGGTTGAGTGTGGGAGTGAGGTCCTCGAGCTCGTCGCCTACAAGGTTGTCGATGGCGGTATCGAGGGGCGGTGGCGGCGTGGACATGAAGGGACCGTCGTGGTACTCGATGACGACTTGCACGAAGGGATCCATGTGCACTAGCTGGTCGATAAAGACATCTATCTCGTCACCTGCGCGGCTCAGACTGGACAAGACCAGCCGGATAGTTGGGAAGTGGTACTCGTGGCGATTCACCCTCGCCGCAGCAACCAACCTCCTAACATACTTAGCCAGGGGCACATCATCCCATTCGTCCTCATCGACGCGATCCCCCAGAGTATGCTCGCCCCAGGCCCATCCGCAGTCACTCAACTGCCGGGCGAGGCGATCGCGCTGAACAGTCTTCGCCGCAAGCCACTCCCGTCCCCCCTCGACGATGTCAACCTCAACACGACCCTGTTCCTTGAGAATGCGATGCATCTTCTGCTTCTCCCGGCCCACGACGTCAAGCTTAGCCAGCTCGCTGCGGCGGTCCAGCCGCGACGAGCCCTGGAAGGCCTGGTTGACGGCGACGAACCTGCGGCAGCGCTTCAGCCGGTGCCACTGGGCGACTGCGCGGCAGGCGATGATGACGCTGGCCTCGAGGCGGCGGTCGTGAAGCTTCAGGGCTTCGGCGGCGAGGTCCGGGCTTGTAAGTGCCGTGACGAGGGCTTGTAGCAGGTCCTGTTCGCGCTGCAGCGAGCGGACAAAAGATGGCAGGCCGGTCGACACAGAGAGGACAGGCTTGAACTTGGGCTTCAGACGGGCCATGAAGGCCTCGACTTCCTGGATGCAACCATGGACGACTTGAGCATGGTTCCTTGCTGAGTCCAACATACGGCTTTGACGTGTGGAAGAATCAGCCATAGCGGATGTGGTGTGAGAGGCCATTAGACGCTCATCGGGGATTTTGTGAGAGAAAAAAGAAAAGTCGATGGCCGTCTTAGTTTACGAGGGCGCAGTAAATCTCAGGGTTCTACAGCGGCTGTGTGCTGCAAGATTCCCACTGTAAGTCAGGATAAAGCCACGACACTCTTCCCTCGGGTCAATCATATTGAGAGCTTCTCTAACGTAGGTAGCAGTCATTCTTCCTCTCAAATTACAGGTTTCGCAAGTATAAGATCAATCTAGAATCTCCCGCTGCAGCCTAAGTTGACCTTGACGGTTGAATGACTCGAAGGGCGTAGGGCTGACTTGTAATGAACGACGACGATGACGGCATTCTCTCCTTATCCACTTGCACGGTCAAAGCCAGTGTATTCTAAATGAGTGCATGATACATAATATATACATAGAAAATCGTTCAAGTGCCCCTTGGGCAGCAGAGTTTGTTGCAGTTTTGGTTGGCCAGTTCCGTCACAGCTTCTTCGCTGTCCAACTCCCAAACTCATAAAACTCCACCTGGTATCATATCATATATATAATGTCCTCGGTAGAAAATTTCTATGTACGCAGATAGATATGCAAATGTTTCTTCTAGGTTCTGTCTTTCGTCTGTTCATTACCACCCATTAAACCCCCTCCATTATGACGCCCACCACACCTTGACGAGCTCCTTGCGCCCACCCGCCGTCATGGTCGAAACCCGCTGTGAGTCGCCCACCGCGACCGATCTTCGCTGGACCTCGTCGGCTCCCAGCGTCGCTGTGCCCCTGTGCACCATTCCCACGCGTTCCAGCGGTCTGCTATCCGTGGTTGTTTGTTCCCTGGGTTGCCTTTCCCGGGACATGCTCTCTGTGGATGTCTGTGCCGACGGTCTCCTCTCCCGCGGCATGCTCCCCATGGATGTTTGCTCTGACGGCCTCCTTTCTCGTGAGGTACTGCCTATTGACATAGGTTCCGATGGCCTCCTTTCCCGAGGCATCCTGCTGGTAGATGCTGGCTCTGACGGTCGCCTGTTGAGATACGTCCTCGGAACGGACGAGCTTCTCTCCGGAGGAACCTCAGGCATGAGTCTCTCGTGAACGACAGGCAGCGGCTTGTTGAGGAGCCTCATATCCATCGTCCTATCCACACGCTTCCCCTCAGATCTTCTCGGTGGTCTCCTCGCGTCGGGCCTCCTCGCGTCGGGCCTCCTCTCAACGGGCCTCATCTCAAGCTCTTCTCTCGGCCCCCACTCACCCGCCGCAAGAGCCCGGATGCCGAACGAGCCGCCCTCAATCTTCACCTTGCGCCCGTCTCTCCCCGTGCGAACCCGCGACGTCGTCCATCCCATCTCGAACCGCTCCGCCAGCTCGCTCTCACGAAGAGCCTGTTCGGCTTCCTGCCTGGGCTGCCACTGCGCGGCACGAGGCAGGATCCTAAGCAGGTTGCCGTCGACCAGGAGGGCCGTCACCGAGGCGATGTTAGTGGGCGATCGGGGCAGACGGTTCTTGGGCATGAACATCCACGACAGAATGTGCAGGACTAGCACCGCGCCGACGAGACACTGCAGTATCCGCGTGGCGACTACGCCCTGCCGGAGCCGGACCTGCTGAGACATGGAGTCGCCGTTGAGCAGCGGCACAGCTTCCGAGACGGATGCGTCCGGGTTGACACCGCTCACGATGCTCTGCCCGTTCACGGCCGGGAACGTCCCAGACGATGAAAGGTGTCGCCGGCTCTTGAAGTTCAACGACTGTGCTCGAATAATGCCGTGCTGGCGTAGAATGGCGGAGCGAACCTCGCCGGCATAGGCAGCCGTCGAACCTCCGAGCGAGTCCCCTGACGCTGCATAGTCCGATGCATTCAGCATGGCGAAGAAGGCGTCAAAGAGACCGTCGTGGGCTACGTTTACCAGGGACGAGTAATCGAGATTCGGAATCGCCACTGATGTATCCTGGACTGTCACTTCGTCTGGGACAGGAGGGTCTGCGGAGTCGATCTCCAAGCCAGCACCGTACAGATTTACTTCTGTCTCGACTGCCTGAATCGTCTCGTTGCAAGCCAGGGCGTTGATGCTACTCACCGAGATCTTATCACTGTCGGTGTTAGCCAGCCGCCCCCAGACGTAGACCCAGTCGGAGCATTGCGACGTTGAATTCGATTTGCCTAATCCCACGCCAAAGAAAGCGCCAGCGTCGACGTTCGAGCCATCTCGTTGGGCGGCAGCATTTGCCGTTCCAATGATTGCGTTACTATCGCTGCCTCTACTCCCCCGGCAAGTCTCGCCATTGAGGTCGACCTGCAGAGGATTCACAATGTTGTCGTCGGTGGTATACTCGAGCGTGAGGTTGGTTGATATCTCGCGGGAGAGGTACAGCCGGCAGGTCATGTTGGGCCGGATTGCCGTCAGCGTGACCGATATCTTCAAGTCGTCAGTAGCGGAATCCTGGTTGTCCAAGCCAACGGAGGGCAAGTTGAGGTCCCTAAAGGTGAAGTTCGGGTAGGGAGCATCCCCGACAAGAATCATGGAGGCCGCGAGGGTGTCGTTGTTGCATCGGGTGCAAATCGGATCATCCGAGGACGACGCCAGGCTATTCGCAAAAAAATCCTCTGTCCGGAGAACCACATTGCTAGCGGTGTCGATGGAAACAGTCTCGAATAGAGCGGCAGATGCAACGGTAAACAATGCTGCAAGCGACATGCCAAAAATCGTGGACAGGGCTGCAAAGTTGTTCGTCTTGAAGGCCCTCCACATGGCCAAGGGCCCCGACACATCAACCAGGTTCAGCCCGATTGTCTCGTGAAACTCACCCTGACGGGAAAGACGAGCAAACGGCGCGAGCACTCTGGTCCACCAGTCCACCTCGCTCATGTACAGGGCGATGGAGAGCAACACCAGAGCCGGCACCGCAGTCCAAGCCATGTAAGCATCGTCGTTTCCCATAGTCCTCAGCCCATCATACCGCTCCGACGCCCGCAACGACACCTCAAACCCGATGATAACGCTAGCAAGAATAATGGCGTACAAGAGCCTGATGAGGCCGTGGAAGAATATGGGCTGGCGCCACTTCACCGTAGCCGCACGCCTCATCGTGGCGTTTCGCGGCGGCTCCTTGCCGCCGAAGATGTGAAAGTATCCGAGGCTATCATCGCCCAGCTTCTCATGGCCCTCAGCGCCCGTTGTATACGCTGAGCCGCCCAGTCTCGCCCGGATGGCTTCCTCGCTTGCGGCACCCATGCCTCGGAGGCATTCGACCAGGGGGTGGCTGTGAGCTACGATGGCGGCCACGTCGACCAGCGAGCTCGGGTCTCGCGGAAGGAATCCCTTGGTTGGGGTCATGAATATTATTGCAACAGTGGTCACGATGCAAAGTGCGAGCAGCCCGGCCATGAGATGCGTGGGAAGAGATCTCACGACGAGTCGGCGCTGGGTAGAGCCGGACACACCCGTGGACGAAGTTGTCGTTGGCTCCATCGTCGAATATCGCGCAATCAACGCCGAGTACTGCGCGTAGTAATCCTCAGCAAGCTGCTTCAGCGCCGCTCCATCCTCCAAAGATGCCAACTCCGGCGGAGATCCAGACTCCTGGGCTCTCATGGCCAAGGCTGCGTACATTGGTTTATTTGCGAAGAACACCGTCTCGTTCTGATAGAACCGTGTTGCTGCCGAATAAGACTGGTCTCCAGTGGCCTGGTCAGTGGCGTATGAATCGAAGTGAGCGGCGGCAATGTCCCAGGGCTGGACTCCATCGAGCGTGGTATTTTCAGCGCCGCGGACTCGTTGGATCGATATGAAATTCTCCGGGTCCTTAGAAACTCGCATCTTCGTGATGGCATAGTTTGGGATGCATAAGAGGGCTTTCGAGCTTGAGATTTCGCCGCTGAGAGTGGTGGTTGACGATTTCGCCTTGGCCTTTTCGAGGACGGCAAAGTCCAGGTCTACTGTGCCGGCCATAACGACGATCCGTTGGTCGTCCGTCTCAGTAGATCCATCGCAGCTTCCGGCTTGAAAGACTAGAAATTTCCGGGGAAGATCGTCGTTCGTGGTGGTACTAAATTGAGTGCTCGAAATGATCTGCCTTGTTATACAGGTATTTGTTGACGCCGTCAGATTCAACTGAACCAAGCCATCATTGAATCGCATCGTGTTCAGGGTCAACGTCGCCGTCTCACAGTCCAAGCCGCCTATGAATCCATCCACAGTCGCGTTCAATATCGTCAAGTCGTCTCGATTACTGGAAAAGGGTAAGTACGCGGCTCGAGACGAAACCCCGTTGGGGAAGCTCATGTTGTTTGTTTGTAATCCAGCCATAGCAAAATATGGCAGAGATCCCACGGCCTGCAGTGAGGTATTGCTCTGGGAGAAACTCGCTCCCACGGTGATCGTGGTGCTTTCATCAGAAACTGAAATCAGTCTAGGCGCTATCATGGCTGTAGCAAAGATGATGACGACTTTAAGAATCAGGCCGACTGCAAAAGTTGCGACGACCAGCCAGTCCCGGTTTTGAGCGGCCCTTACCATTGTCCAAGGTGGAAATTTGGAGACATAGTCAAGGAGCAAGGACTTGTCGATGTCGGTAGGGCCTTGTAACATGCGAATCCATGGTGCTGATATCGCAGCTTGATACTCAACCCTCGCCCAGACGGCAGCAACACCGACGAAAACGACGACTACGCCATACTGCCAGAGGAGCCTCGAGGCTTCGTTGGATTTCCGCAGCCCGTCGTTTTGGTTGGATATCACCAGCACAGCCTCGAGGCCCGCGATGAGAGCGGCGAACAAGACGGCGAATAAGGCCAGCACCCGCCGCCGGAGAAACAAGGGACGCCACGGGAGCTGTATCGCGCTAAAATCGCCGGCATCGGACCCGGGAGCGGGCATCGCAGACGCCGGCGACGTGGGAGAAGACCGCCGTGACCGGATGCTCCCCAGGAACGGCCATCGCATGCGGTTGGGGCCCTGAGCGGGGATGCTGCCCTCGGACTGCACGGCGGAGCGGGCCAGACGCTCCGAGTCGAAGAAGGAGGCGACGTGGGCTAACGACGAGGTCCCGCGGCCGCCGTTGGAAGAAGAAGAAGAAGCGAGGCGGGCCCGCCACGAGTCCGGGTGCGGCCGGGCGCCGGAGGCCCGCGTGCCGGACCCGGACGGCGTGTTGTCTGCTGGTGGCTGTTCGATTTGGACGCCGTGGGTCTCGTGGAGCTGGCGATGGTAGGAATCGACGGGCCTCTTGATCCCGGGGGGCGGGATGTGCGCATTTCGCCCCGTAGCCGGGTCCATGGCCACGAGGGAAGGTGGGTGGTGTGTTTGTACGTATGTGTGTCTGTGTCTGTGTATGTGCATGTGTAGCTTATATTCTGAGGTATCGTCGGGACCGACTCGTCGCCCGATGTGGCTGCGGGACCATGGTGATGATGTGTTGTCGCTGGCAGTCGTGGATATGTGTTCCTATGACGTTACGGCGCCATGGCGGATATTTTCGATATGCTGGAACACTGAGTATGTAGCAATGGTTTGGGGCTGAGACGCAGCAGGCAGGCTCTCCCTCTGTCTCTTTGGTTGATTGTTTCAACCCCTCCAAAAGCAGGTTTCTGGTCGCTGACGAAAGGGAGTGGAAGGGAGGGGAAAAGAGCGATCCGATGGATGATCAGGACGTGTTCGTGTCAAACGAGTGGAATCAGCCAAAGGCCAGAGCTGGGAAGAAGAGTCACGGACAGGTCACGAAGGAACACGGTGGCAGAATAAAGAACGAATGACGACCGAAGAGCAACAAGCAGCAGCGAAGAGAGAAGCAAAAGTCCAAGATGGAAGTCGAGGAAGAAGACGACCCGACGAAGGCTTCTGTCGCAATTCCAGGGCTTCCCATGTTGGACCCGGGGGCGCACGCGCGCACAGCCCTGGACAACAAGAGCCCACCCTTCGTTTCCCCTGTCGCAGGGCACGATCCATTCGTTCATTCATCGGCTCTCCCAGGGCTGCGTTTGTGTCCAGCAAGTTAAATGGGTTCTTGGGAGGTTTGCCCCGGAAGGGGAATGACGGCGTCATCTGTGTGAAACGTACCAGCAACGCCAGCCGGACTCCAGCAGAGCAGGCTTCTTTCTTGGCCAGCGCGCTGGGACTCGGGAGAGAGAGAGAGAGAGAGAGGGAAGAGAGGGAGAGAGCCCTAGACGGACGACCTCTGTGCCCTGTGGACTGTGGTTATTTTGGGCTGTTCCGGGCTCCTTTGCGGGTGAAACTCTGGCGGACGGTGGCGGCCGTTGGCGACGCGTCGCACATCCCGGTCGATATCCCAGACCTTTATCCGGGCCTGGGCTGTCCCGTCCAGGGCTGTGTGCTATATCCCGGGCTTGTTCCTGGCCTATCCGAGCTGTCCGCTGTCTTAAAACCAGGGGTTGTCGAAGGTTAGCCGGGCCATGTTATTAGAGGAGGGGGAGGTCCGAGTTCTGTCCTCACTTCTGGGTAATGGAGACAGACGAGCAATGCATCGGCGTGATGAGGTGCTGAATGGCGAGTTTTGGTTTGCGGGCTTTATTTCGTCACACAGCCTCTTGTTCTGTTTCTTTTCTTTTCTTTTCTTTTCTTTTCTTTTCATTCCCATTTGTTTTGTCTTCACCAAGGGCTGTTCAGCCTCCGTCTTGTCCTCTCTTTTGGCTGAAATGCGGGCACCCGCCACCCATGCTAGCCCGCCCAGCCGCCGCACGTTTGACGTCGTATGGCTGCAAATGATGACAACATGATGAGGCAAACAACAAAACAACAACAAAAACAAAAACAAACCAAGAAACCCACACAGAGGGTAAAGAATGCCCGTTATTAATCTATTGTGCTTCATGCCTTCCATCATTTGCTTCATGCGCGTTTACGAAGCATGCTTTACGTAGTAATTATCCAGCGCCAAGGGTTCCTGTCGCTTGCGCCGGCCCTCCGTCCACCGACCGACCGGTGCCCGGCCCCCGGACCCCCCGGCCCTGTCCGAACCTCGAAGATGCAGACATGGACAGCAAAACCTTCCTCATAAACGAGAAAGGCTATATATGCCTCTCTGGTTCATTAGCATCGCGTCGTTGGAATCCAAAACGGCGGTTCCCTTTTCTCTACGAGCAGCACTCACTCGGCTAGCTGGTATGGATCGACACCAACCTGCCAGCTAGGATCTCATGTCCGTCATCCGTGCTCTCCCGGAGGAATTGCTTCGTATGTACAACAAGACACCCCGGTCAGCGAATCCTCTCTGATCCCGCCCTCTCAAGTTCAAAGCTCTGCATCCGCCGTTCCACGGCGCCGGGATAATCGTGATTGGCCCTAGCACAAGTGTTGCACATCCTCGATGCAAATCCTCCAGATTCACCTCCCCGATCTGGCCCTCTCGTGTCGATTCCACTTCGAGGAGTGAAGCGCCGATGTCTTTCGGCCATAGCTCTTCGTAGATGCTACTGAGTGAATGGCGGGTGCGCGATGCAATTCCCATCACCAACTCGTCCTCTCGTTATGTCATATTGCATTCGCATCCCCTGTCTATAGCTCCGGTGACTACCTGGGTGCTACCGTTGCACTCGATACCTGGCCCTTGTCTAACCAGCTCAACAACACAAGAACAAGCCAGCTCACTCACTCACAGCTGCTGCGCTGCGCTGGGCCGCGTCGTTCCGTTGTACAACATTCGACGGAAGAGCTTGCATGTCGATCAACCTGAACCTGCTCAATCAGCTACGATGCTGCAGCACCTGAATCCAAGTCACGATAATGCGAGCGTTCCCGGGTGAAGATCCGCCTTGCCGGCCATTTGATCCGACGTAGAAGCTGGGCTCTCTTCTCTCTTGCATCCTATCCCGACGAGACTGAACAATACTTGCTTGAAACGGGGTTTATCACACTGTCGACAGAAGAGTACACAATTTCAACGTCCCCATCGTGTCCCAAGGAACACCAAAACCTAGCTCGCTGCGTATTCTTGCCAGACGAAGAAGATGTAGGAGCAAAGTTCTACACAGGCTTGGAAACTGCCGACGAAGGACCCGGAATTCCCTCACCTTTCATTCATTCTTTCTTCCTCCCCGCGCAGCTTATTAGTGAGCGGAACGCACTTCGTCGGCCCTGAAGTTCGCTACCGTACAGTAGGGTAGGGTAGGGTAGGGCTGTCTGCCAATCCCGTCGTGACAGCGGGCTGCCGGTGTGCAATCCACGTGGTGCATGTCAGGCACAAGTGGACCCGAGCCAGGCACGAGTCAGGGGAGGACGGGCGGCTATTGGACGGAGGCTTAGGGTGCGGAGTTGTGAAGAGCGCTGCTTTAAAGACCGTTGCATATCGGCTAATTAATTACACAACGCCTCGGCAGGTTTAACCACATTGTCGAATGGTATGATGGATGAATGACATCGACATGATAATCTCTCTCCGTTAGCTTTCCGTTAGTTCCGTTGAGAGTCGTGCTGTTTGTTCTGCATCGCATTGACCGTTCGTAACCAAGACTGTCACTGGGTTTTTGTGCTTGGACGTTCTGTTCAGCCGTAAAGCCATTGAGAATCATCAACGAACCACAGAACAAAGCAAATTAGTATGTCACGGGAAACTCTGATGGGTGAGCGTTGCATTCAACAAATGCCCAATTTTCACTCTCCAAAAGTCCTAGTGACAAGGATCACTCACACCAACTTCAGCCTCTCTGTACATCTTTGCCTCTTCACACCTGACCTTCCAAAGCCACAATATCCATCTGCCAACAATTCAACGTATGAACCAACTCCACCGTCCTCCACACAAACCCATCTTTCACATGGAGCTCTCTCACAATTCCCGCACAACCTTACACAGAACAGCTAAAGCAGCCTCCCCCCGATCCCCCATCCCGCACAAAAACTTAAACTACCCTACACGTACACACCGATCCTGAAACAAGGTAATGGTGCATTAGCCCCTTCTTCGCCCGGGCCTGTCGTGGACGCTCGAGGGCCTATCACAAGCAATGCCGATGATGGTTTTTTCTTGTTCGTCCCGTCCCGAACCACGTTTGCGAAGGCAAAATGACGAAAAAGACGCAAGCCCTTTAAGAAAAGAAAAAAAAAATGGATGAGGTTGGGGAAACAAGGAGGCAAGAAAGAAATCTCTGATGGAGGGGGCGTGTGTATTAGACGCTGTGTCTCAATCGTCGGTGAGTGAGTTCTCGTGAGGGGGGGGAGAGGACTCGGGAAGGAAGACTTGGCGACGAGGAGCATCATTTCGCTGGCTTCGACAAGTGCAAAGGATCCAGCTCAATATGCGTAAGGCTACGCATAGACAGCATCTGGTAGACAATTGGATACTTCGTGTCACAAAGACAATGGTTCATACGTCAGGTCATACAGCAGACAGTAGTCTCATGACATCGGGTAATACGATATATTGGTGGGTGAATCAAAGCAGGCACAAGGCTTTCATTAGGCAAAGTAGGTATTGAAAAAAGATTCCATCAGATTGAAAGCAATATATCACATAATACCAAGTATATGTATAATTGTAAAACAAGAGATCCCGATCCAGCATCCAAGGTGGCCTTTTTGAGCTTCTCATCTGGAGAAAGCCATCACCTTAGTTGTGTTGTGTTGTGTATCCACGCACCAAAGAACACCAGGTATAGAAAACAACCGCCAAATCTATCGCGCACGAGAGCCTTTTTGATACGGGGCTGGCGCTTAGTTGCCGACCTTGATGCTGAGGCGGACCTTGCCAGCGGGGAGGTTGAGGCCGACACCGTCCTCGGCCTCCATGCCGCCGAGGTAGGCGTTGACACCGGTGCCACCGGTCTCGATGGTAGAGCAGGTGCCGGCGCCGCAGACCTCCAGGGCGGGGATGTCCAGGCCTTCGGCGGCAGAGACCAGGCACGAGGCGTCAGCGCCGGACCAGTTGTCGTTGGACTCGTTGCCGAAGTCGAACTCGAGCCAGGTACCGGCGAACTGGCCGATGGCGGTGGTGGGGACCTCACCGACACCGCAGACGCAGCCACCCTGTGAGTTGGCCTCGAAGGCGACGACCTGGGAGCCGTCGGCGGGGAGCTTGAAGGAGACGGCCTGGTTGCCCTTCCAGAAGCCGTTGATGCCACCATCGGGGCCGATCTTGTTGAAGCAGACGCAGGACTGCTCCTTGCTGACGGCGTTGTTGAAAGTAGCGGTGTACTTGTACTGGGAAGCGACGCTCTTGCTGACGGTCATCATGTTGCAGCCGTAGTTGTCAGAGGTACCGGTGTTGCCCTTGTAGGCGATCTCCTCGGCGGTGGCACGCTTCCCCTTGCTGCCGCTGCAGAAGTCGACGTAGGTGCCCTTGGAAGAGTCATCCTCCTCACCGAGGTCCGGGGTGGCGACGGGGGCCGAGGGAGACTCGGTAGGGACGGCAGCCTGGGTCACGTACTGAGTGACGGTGGTGGTGGGCTTGTTGGCAACGACGAAGTCACGGGCCTTGTGAGCGTTCATGTGGGCGTGGCCGCTGGGGTGGGCCGAGACGCCGAGGGCGGCGCCGAGAATGAGGACGGAAGAAGAGACCTTCATGTTGACGGTTGGTTTTTTTTGTTGTGGGTTGGAGGGTTTCGAGTTGAACAATGGATGCAAGTATTCACAGAATACTCCGATTTGCCTTGGAAAGGAAGGTAAGGTTGCGAGTCTTGGAGCTAAGGGAGCGGTATAAACACTTCGAGAGCGTTTGGTTAAAGAGTGACTTGAAGGCAAATGGGCCGTGATTCAGAGAACGATGCTGAGAAAGAGAAAAGCAACACGAGAAAGGAGGGAGATGAGTGTTATTAAGGCCGGCGAGTCGGGGGTGTGGCAGTAGGTGGTGTGGGTGGTGTGGGTGGTGCTGGAGGTGTGGGCGGACACACACATTCATACAGAGTAAGTACCATGTCTCTCTCGCCGGTGGCCCACGATGAGATCCATGTCCACACACCCTCCGCCCTGTTCGCATCCCTCTCTCTCTTGGATGACCTCCCGGACGCGCCAACTAACTCACCAAACACCAGCGCCAACGCCAGCCAGACAGCCCCCCGTGGGAGGGGCCCAGCGCTACCTTAGCCAAGGGTTGTCCTTTTGGCCTTCCCCAAGGCGGCAAGCCAAACCCACAGGAATGCAACATTCACCCAGGATCATCTCCCAGGGCCTGCCAGGTACCAGGGGCGCCCGATTGGCCGTTGCGCTGGGCGGTTCCCTCTCCGACCTCTCTTGTTGGCCTGGCCGCCCAGACGACGACTGCATCGCCTGCTCCACCGCGTAGAAGCTTCAGTCCAGTCCGATCGCCGCGTCAGCGAGAACAAGACAACAGATCCCAGCGGACTAGACCAGAACAGAAGCCGGAAGTGGGCAGCAGGCGGAGTCTGATGGAAGCATCCGGCAGCCTCCCGAGTCCCGCTTGGGAAGGCTTCGTAAGGGCGTGGCGACGAGAAGAGTGAAAGAAGACAAGACGAAACACCGGAGAATAAGGGAAAAAGAAAGGAAATGAACGGCCCTGCCGCTGTTTTTCGTCCCTTGCCTTACCTCCCGAGAGGCACACTTTGTTGGGTAAATCCAGAGATACCACTGTACCGACCGCTGTCGGGATCAATGGAAAGGCTGGGGGCAGTTAATATGTGCGGGATACGTGGACCCAAGCAGTTCCTAGTGTCCCAGGCCGCCCACAGGGATCTCATCACTTGCCGCTGTCCTGTATCCGTCCCTGGTGTCAACTGCGCGCTGACCGCTCACAGCAAACAGGAGCAGTTCAAGGCGAAACAAAAAAAACCAACGCATCGCACACGTATCAAATCAAATTTGAGAATCATCGCCAGGTGATGATCATCCCGGAGCCATCGGATCTGCCTGCCACCTGCCAGAGAATCACACCCCACCACCATCTTGGCTTCGGCTTTTCGATGCTTCTCGGTCGCCTTGGCCCATTAGCTGGCGTGGCACTGCGTGGCCCTGCGTCGTGGGCCCTCGTCCTCTGAAGCCTGAGATGTGGACCCGGTTGTCTCTCTTTCGTTTGCTCGTTTTGTTCGTCCGATAGACAAGCGTGTGTGCGTGCAGAGGGCGAGGCGAAATCTCCCTCCTCCCCCGGACGACGCAGGCCCGTCCATGAAACAATAAACAGCAAGCCACTCAAATGGCCACCAGGAGGCCCAGGGCCTCAGGCGACGCCAGCGGCTAGGGGCCAGACGAGTGGCCCTGGAGCCCCCGGGAGTGGAAATGAAGACAGCCAAGCCCTCATCTGTCATTCATCAGCCGTGGTTCCCAGCCCAGTGAAAGGGGGGGGGTCGTGTGCCTGAGGCATCAAGGCCGACACTGAAAATATCTAGCTACCCGAATAGAAGGCGGTGGGACTTGGCAGAAACCACCCTAATTCGGCTGTGCCAAGCATTGTTCTGAGCTCATCTGACTTTCTGACCGAGATGAGGCGGTGCCATGCATTCCATGGCCTGACCCGACGACAATTCCGATGGGAGGAGAAAAAAAGTAACAATGGAGCTCAGATTAACCCCACGGGAATCTCGGAATATCTTGCTTCCTTCTTTTCGTCGTGAGTGATATGTTTTGCCTTTCTGCAACATTCCCTACCTTTCACAGCCATCCCCCTTCATCGAATTTCCTATTTTGGTAAAACACAAAGAACCAGGGATAGTCTACAAGGACAGACAAACCCTTTGAATCCTACTCTCATGCTCCCTACCTAGAGGGAGTCATAAATCATTGTCCAAGACCTCTCTCACTCGGGCTTATTTGATCATATGGTTCACGCCCTTGTTCGACTCTTTCACCCCTCATGCATCTTCTCATACATCTCCATTGTCATCGTAACGCGCCATCCACATACCAGTCCACATCCCCTTTGTCTCTCACTGCGACATCATGTCTCTCCTCTCATCGTAATAAAAAGCCCAGTCTTTGCTCCCAGCCTTCTTTCCCTGCCACATTCTTCCAAGCGGCTTTCCCCCCCAAATCACAAGATATAAGCAGGTTCCAACACCGTCAGCTGGTTCCTGGTTTCATAGTGTGTGGAACCATCCCCAGCCCCGGCCGACAACCAGCTCCAGTGGAGAAGAACTGTTGACCTTGGTCCTTCCGTACCCCGTATTGGAGAAATACGACCCTCTCGGGGCCGCCCATCCGTCCCGCATGCTGCTATTTCCAGCCGCCCTGGGACACGGATCTGAATCCCTTCCAACCACTCCCGGGAACGTGCTGATACCGGTCTCCGCTTGGCTTCAAAACTGGGAAATCCCTACCGTTGGCCCATGGCTCGTGCTTCTAGGTCCGCTCTCCTTGGCTTCCTTGTTCCTAACAAGCCTGGTAGAACCAAGAAAGGAGAGGCCTGTCTGGTGTCTTGGCTGCTGTGTCGATCAAGGCCCCTTCAGCCAAACCATGTAAGCTGGCCCGTGGTCAGTTCTCACCGAGATTGACCGTCTCCATCCGCTGGGGCAGAAAGGGGCCGTTCTATAGCATCCTGGACGGCCGTCGCATGGTGCTAATTCATAGTGATTCATGCTCTCGCCCAACGACGATGCTCGCTTCGACTGTCTCTCCAACAATTGCGGATCAAGCATGATAGCCTATTTCTCAGTTCCCTGCTTTCGCTTGTTTTCGAGGCATATCATCATATCCCCATTCATTATTCGTAAAGTACATTCGTTGCATCCACAAACTCATTATCCCTATCCGCGCAACCCGGGCCTCATCGCGATCCACCGTCGTGTCCAATCTCCAATGGATTCTCACTGCGCTTGACCCGCTTCGCTTGAACCTTTCCACGACCCCATTGACCGTCACCTAGATCCTCATCTCAACTCTCACTAATCGCCCCAAATCTCTCCAGAGTTCGTCCCCGCAATCGTGGCGGAGTGCCACCTCAGGTCTAGAAGTAGCTCCTCATGGCATCCTCATATCCACTGCCGCCTTTGAGATCGCGCCCGAATTTGGCGTGCACGTTGAGAACTTGCTTGATGTGTCTCATGCTCAATGCCTCGCCCTTGTTAACGGCCAGGTCCTGAGCTGATCCCACCACGTTCTTGATCTCTCGTCCGTTGAGATCCTGCTTTGACAGTGCCACCAGATCGGCCTCCGTCAAAGGTGTCACCTCAATCTTGCCAAGAGCCTGGACGCGCTCCAGGAACATCTTGAAGATCGTCCGCTTCGCTTTGGCATCTAGATTGTCATATCGGAGCGCAATGTGGATCCGTGACTGGAACGCCTCGTCGAAAGTCTGTGGGACATTAAGTTAGCAACCAGATACGCAGATTGACAGGGCAATGGAGACATACCTCAACTCGGTTTGTCGTAAGGAAGAGAATACCCTGGAAGTACTCTAGCTGCCGGAGGAAGATGCTCACGAGGGCATTGCGGTGTATGTTGTGCATGTCTCGCTTCTCCAAGAACACATCAGCTTCATCTAGCAGCAGGATGGCGCCCCAGGCGTGGCAGATATCCAAGATCTTCTGAAGCTCCGCCTCAAGGAATCGTGAGTCCGTCCCTAGCTCGCCTGCTGAAGCCATATACAGGGGACACTTGAGAAGCTCGCTGATGCCCTCGGCCGTAAGCGTCTTGCCAGTACCCGGAGGTCCATGGAGGACAGCTGAAGAATTATGTTAGCGTTGACTCGACGGGTCATGAGTTGAAAGAGGATAAACTTACTGACGAGGCCCTTGCCCTTGCCCTGGATCACATCATCGATGGTGTTTGCTGCGTGGTACTTGCGAGACTCGACCAATGCCTTGATCAAGTCTTTCGTTCCATCCTCGAGAACAAGTGAGTCCCAGGCCTTCTCATTCCACTTGATCTCCTTGATTCCCGACACGGTAAACTCTAGCCATTGCTTCTCGGAAAAGGCAAACCCGAGGACAACGGAAGACGCAATCAAGTACTCCTCATCTGTAAACTCCCGTGGCGTCTCGGCGTCCCCTTCAGCCTCCGTCTTCCCGCCCCGCTCGCCTTCAGTGACCGAGCCCTTACTGTCTGGCAGCAAATCGAGGTTGTCCTGGTTGTCTTCCTCCTCCTCAAACTCCCCCTTAGGTATTCGTGCCATGTGAATGCCACCTTCGAGGTCTTTGAAGACTTTGGTGACGAACTTGACCTTCTCGCCACCTTCAGAGTCGGAAGAGTCACAAGCACAGGAGCAGGCTTCTTCCGAATCAGAGTTCTCATCGTCGGAAAGAATGTCATGATCCTTGGGCTTGACCAAAGAGACGCTGTAGTTGGGGTTGATCCTTCGGAAGATCGCTGGGTCCACCATGACCCTGCTCTGTGCCACGTTGAACTTGATAATCATCTTCTTGCGCTTCAGGAAGGCCATGCCTTGGTAGCTCTTGTAGTGAACACCGCTGAGTGACACAAACTTCTTACCTCGCTCGATCAAGTCTTTGCGAACCTGCTCCTCGTTCGGGTGGTACTTGATCGGGTAGCAGGGGAGACTGGTGATCTTTTTAGCGCCGTGGAACTCGGGGATATCCTCCGACAAGTTGCCGTAGCCAAACTTCTTGCCGTCATACTCGAAGTACTTCCCATCGATGTAGTAGAAGTTGCCCTTCATAATACTTCCGTGGAGCTGAGCCATCTCGACCTTGAAGGCGCGGGGCTCGCTCGTAGTCCCATAGGTCGACATGCAGGCAATTGTATTCGGTTTCCAGAGCGCCCACAACAGGTCGAAGGTGATCAAGCCGCTCTCCAACATGGGGTAAAGGCTTTCCTTGGTTGCGGCGTAGTCTTCATCAAGGTACTTGAGGAGGACCTTGAGGTGCTTTCGCTTTTCGTCGAGTCGCTTTTGGTTCTTCTTTCGCTCTTGCTTGTTGTCTCCAGCAGGCTTGGTTTTCTTGAGCGACTTTCGATGGGCGCGCAAGTCTTCCAGATACCTAAACTCAACGTTAGCATGAAGCTACAAGCGCTTAAAGAAAAATACTGTTAGATTATACTTACAGGAAGAGGAGGTTGGGGTCAAGCTTAGGTGTCTCGTCCACCAAGCTTACACCAGCCACGTTTCCCATGGTATCCTGGAGACACTCGCGCAAGAGCTTGCTCTTGATATCCACAATAGTTGCTCTATATTTTCCCTCCCAGTCAAAGGTCCTGCGGACATGGAAGATGAAGCTGTCGTAGAGCGAGTCGGCCGTCGCTTCAGTAGTGTCCTGCAACGTATAATTGTGGATTTTGTTGTCCCACACCCAGTCTACTCGTTTGAAGTCGACCCCTGCGTTCTTCTTGCCCTTCTTCGGTTCCTCTGGAGACTCCTTGTCCTCGTCGAACGGATCCGTGGGGCTATTCTCGCCCCGCGGTGCGGCATTCATTCCTCTAGGTCCTGGGCGAACACGCCGACGGCTAGATGTAGCAGCGGAAGGATGAGGAATGGTAGGAGGAGGAACCGAGGTTGGGACTGCGATTGGAGGTGGTTGCTGGGCCATCGGGAAAGAGAATTGGTACCCAAAACCTCCGGGGGCATACTGAGTAGGAGTGTTTTTCTGAGCCAGTTGCTGCTGCAGCTGGGTGATTTGGAGCTTCAAGGCCTGAAACTCATCCTTAAGGTCGTCCTTCTGAGAAATGGCCTCTTTGGTGTCATCCAGTTCCGAATCGGAGGAATCAGATTTGTCATCGGAAGAAGAGTCGGGGTCAGAGTCGGTACCCAAGCCCTTGCTCTTCTTCTTGTTCTTCTTCTGGCTCTTTTTGGTTTGCTTCTTGGTGGCTTTCTTGTTAGAGCTGGATTGCTGCTTCGATTTGAGCTTCTTAGTGGACTTGGGCTTGGACTTGGGCACATTGACGTGCTTCTTGGAAACGGATTTTGCCTCAAATTCTTCATCGTCAGAGTCAAAATCCGACTCGGTGTCTGAGGCATCAGAACTCTCGGTGTCGCCCTCGTTGTCGGTCAGGGCAGAGCCGGCGGTCTTGGAGGTTGATTTGGACTTCCCATGGCGATGCCCCTTGGTAGTCTTCTTGCCAGTGCGCTTCGCGGGACCGGACCGTCCGGACCCGGCAGTCTTGGGATCCGGGTCGGTGGAGTTGTGGTTCGTCCCCGCGGGCGTCCGGGCGGAGTCGTCGGTGGCCGTTGTGGAACCAATGGGATTGGAGTCGTCACGGCGATCTGCCGGGACAATGGTGGCTTCAGTCGGCTCCATCTTTGACGACGACGGCGGCTGTGAGCGGCAGCACTTTCACTTTTTGTGCGGACGGCACAAGAGATGGAATGAGAAGAGAGACGAAGCGATGAAACAGATGTTGCGAAAAGCGAGCAAAGGATTCTGAGGCGAGGGGGGCAATCTTATTTGCGTGTGCACGCGTGTGTGCTGGTGTTGTTGGCGGGAGTTTGTGGGCTGCTGGTGCCAGGTGTACAAGGACCCTCAAATGGGACGGTTGCATCCACCAGCCTCTAAGCCTCCAAGTCGGCTGTAGATCGTTAGCCTCAGGATATCAGGCAGCGATGAGTCTCTTCCTTAGGCAGAGAGAAGCCTGGGTGGTCTCGATGCAATCACGGGAAATAGTGATGGCTCTCTTGATTCTGTGGGAGGAAGCTGTGCATGCGCCGTCTTCGGGGATGCTTGGCGCTTACTGACGATGGAACGCAGGGTGGGAGAAAGAAAGGAAAAGCGAGAGGGAAAGAACGGGAGAGACAGAGCGAGAGAGACGCCGTCGGAGATATGTAAATAAGGCTGCACAAACACAAAAGTGAAGCGGATGAGATGCGATTTGATAGGGCAGGGATGATGGTTGCGCAAACGTACCTACCACAGCGCGGACAGCAAAGCAAAGCAAACCTCGTGGTGCGGGACGAAGTAGGACGAGAGGATGAGAGCGAGAATGAGAGCGAGAATGAGGATGACGGAAATGGTGAGAAGTGCAAAAGAAAGGGAAATCGCAGATGATGGATGGGTCACGTTATATAGAAACGTTGAAGGAGTGAATCAGTGTCGACGGATGAAGGCGGCTCACCGATGAACAGACCAGCCAACTCCAGCTCGCCGGGTCGACGACAAACAAGGCCAAGATGGTCACGAAAAGGTCACGGGTAGGCCACAGACGCGGCTGTGCGGATGGCCACTGCATCCGCATTCACTGCATAAAGTAAGGTAAGGTGAGGCAGTCCTCCGCTTCAGCCGTTGCATCTATAGGACAGGCAGCGGCGGGCCACAGATGATGGAGTCGAACGACGGAATGCCTGCGCGGAATTGGCTCGTCCCTCAGCGTCCAACAAGGCAGCATCAGGCAGAGAGCCGGGGGCCGTCATCGTCTTACTCACAGTCCGTAACGAATGGAATAGGCGGGTGGCTGTACTGCATTTGTGCGGTGGCCAACAGCGATTCACTAAACTAGACTACTAGGCCGCTGACCGGCCCGCCTATTAATCGAGCAATCAATCATGGATGTATGCGGCTCACCGTTAGGTGACCTGCTAGGCTGCCTGCGTCAAGCCGGCGCATGTGCAAACACAGTACCGAAGATCCAATAGAAACTGGAAAAAGACTTACATGTGTTGGCCCTGTGGTGGGTTGTTGCCTGCTTGGGGTACTAAAGTGAGTTTATGAGTCTCTCATCGTTTCGATCGACATGGGCCATTTATTACTGTATCAGACCAAACATGACTGGTAGCCTTATTAGGCCTATGGTGCGCTACATACAGAATTTCCATCCATTAACAAATTCTATCCATCGACATTGTTCGTACTGTACTTGGTTCTATCTACACATTCATCATCTTCACGAAATTTCTTCCACTTTTCGCCCGCCCCGGATCAATTCTACATTACTACTCCATGTGCTTGTCTTTCTATCAATCCAGACTTCATCGTCGAGCTGATTTACCAACTGTAAATTTCTCGAACTTATTGACCCGATTGTTCGTTGGACGTCGAGTTGTCCCGACGTGGAAGACTGGTTGTGGCTGCTCGACCCAGATTCGTCTCTGGACCATCTTGACATGCTAAAGTACGGCCGCAATGCGGGCAAACACGCGACAAAGATGCCTAGGTTGCAGTTAATTATGCACCAGAGCACTACATCAACGATTAGCTCACGAGGTCTGATACAGGGCTCGACATACGTACAAACTAAACTGATGGAGTATTGGCCATGAACTCGTGATGTCTGGATTATGATGAAGCGGTTGAGGTCAATGCCGATGTTAATGATGCCGAGAAGAAACGTGCAGTAAACCCCGATTTTGAGCGACCTCCTCATGTTCATTGCGGGTACGATGAACCACGGCAAAGCAAAAACTCTTCATGTTAGCCCTCGCCATCTTGTGTCTATCCAACGGCTGGTCTTGTCAACTCACCCAAGAGGTCCCCGAGGAAGTGGAGGGCCCACGTCACCCGGTCCAGTGTTTCGGTAACGCTGCTGGGGCATGTTCTATTTGGATCGAGGTCCCTAATCCCACAATGTCAGCAAAATTCCAGGCTTGAGTCTGGAATATCGACTAGCCAATTCATCACTTACCAGACAGTCGATATCGGAAAGCAGATGAAGAAAAGGAGCACAAGGCTGGCCACGTAGGCGCAAGCGACATATATGATCGTGGCCCATAGGATTATCCTCCGTTTCCTCATGAAATCCGGAAATATTTGCAAGTACATAGAAAGCAACGTCGCTTTAGAGAGGTAAAAAGTCGACCAGAAGGGGATGTTCCCAAACCAGAAAAGCTAGATTGACATCCTTGTCAGCACCATCGTACCTTTGCTCATTGCTGCTCCTCCGCTGGAACCAATTACCTTGAATATCGTGGGAACATCGTCAGGATTACCACGAAAGCCCTCCATGGTCGTCTTCACATCCGGTTCAAGCGCACCTAGTCGTTTCAAGGGGACGTTGAAGGATGTGGTGACGATGCCCGAAACCCATGCGGCGCACATGAGCAAGTCGCTCAACAATATCCTCCGCCTTTGGATCCCGAGCCGGAGATATATGCGGGCGGCGATGACGGCGGCGGAGAGGACGATTAGAAGCCATCCTGCAAGCTACACCGACGGATTGCTTTGTTAACGAGGAAACTAAGGTCGGATTAGATGCGTTGAGGGTGTCGCACCTGAACCTCTGTCCCTCCTGGGGCGCCCATTGCCATCGCTGCGGATGACCCTTGGCTAAGAACAATAAGGGTTTCCAATTGATGTCGGCAAATTGAGAGGAGGGGCTCGATACTCATGCGCAAGGCCTTGTCTCAAGCACAGTACAGGTTGGTCGGGTTCCCTGGTGAGTTGGGGCGGCCGTGGAGGTCACCGGAAGTGTCTCCTGGGCTTGAGTTCCTGTTCTGCCCGATAGAGGGCTTAGACATGTATATACTTTTTGCCCAATAGCCGCGACCTAGTGTGGCGTATGTGAGTTCGCATCCAGTTAACTGGGTTTGATGACTTCTAACCTGTCTTAGATGGAGATGCCCGATGAGACGAGGCAAGACAACCTTAACCATGACCAGAACGGGCATACTCTAGATTCCAGCGGGCCGTCCCCAGAATTCCAAGCCTGTGTAACCAATCCTACCTCTGTTGGAGCCCAAGGGATCGTATCCTCCACGCTCCATCAAGGCTCCATCGTCCACCCAGAGCATTTAGTTCCTCCACTCTGATCAGGCTGCGGCCGAGTAAGGACAAACAACACGGCGGTATCTTCATCTGTTTTCATCGAGGCGAATGAGCGACGAGTGCATTTCTGAAACAGCGGTCCCCCATCTCTCCTCTCCCAACGAGTGGAGGCTGAGGATGTTGCCATCCTATAACCAGGTGAGACATTGTCACCGCAGTAGCATTCCAGCATACCACATATGCCGAAGCTGGTTCCGCAATGTTCATGCATTGTGAGTTTAGAATGATCGTACCAGTCCGATTCGGCACACTAGTTTCTCGGTTGGAGATCTATTACGCCATCCCACGTTCCGGGGCTGAAACTTGTCTGGCGTCGAGAATGTTCACGATCTCATCGGGTGACTACCCGCATAGATACGAGATATACGAAGCACAACAGCCCATAACTACAAAATAGCCTAAGAATCTTGAAGACCGACCGCAAGGTCTTTCTAGCGGAGCTAGTGGTTCTCCAAAGAGCTTGGTTGTCGGAGCAGCGACGGGCTTCCGAGAGGAATTTAAGAAGATGCTTGAATTTGCCGTTTTCAAGCGCCAAGTGGTAGTAAGCTAAGGTAGTTCCCCAATGCTCTCAATGATTATTAATCTTTGGATTGGACGAATCTTTTGGGAACGCCACATGTTGTCTCGTTCGCTTATCTTGCCGCTTTCAAAACCAGAATATTTAACGAAAAGGCTTTCACATGCATGGCAGGGTTCTGCAACTGCAGAGACATACGATTCGGCTGTCCTCCTTGTTGTGTCTCTACCTCGATGTTCTAGAGCTACTTCAAAGGTAATCGAATGACAGGGGATGAATTGTCGTGCACGACTCTGTAACGACCTACTCTCCCCAATGTTTGCTGGACCAACATCAGCTAACTTCCTCTCCAATGACAGAGCTGAGGTAACGACAAGTCGATCCAGAGTGGTATTGCGTATGCCTGCTGACGGGCTGAAAGCCATCAATGACGAATTAGGAAATAAGAATCGATAATGGACTCAAGGCTCGGGCCGCCGACCCTGAAATTGCTCAGGCAGCCCCCATGGTCAGCCGTTTTCTTTCCTCTTTCCAAACATCATCGCGCGTTTATCTCTTCGACCTAATGCACTCAATTCTTATTCTCGCAGCATACCATTACAGCAGCCAAACCACGAAGTCCCCGCAATTGGGCTGAACCTGATCTGCGGCTGCTGCGCAGGAGGCTTGCGCTTGCAACATGCGACCCTGCGCAAGGTCACAATCCAAGTCTGGAGTCTGATCCTCGGTGATCGGCTTTAGATCGAGTGAAGGTATTTGATCAAGAGGAAGATGTTTTTATGGAACCTGTTTCTCACGCTCAAGGCATCGACGAGATATGAAAGGATGCGCCCATTAGCGGAGACACCATGGTAAGTAACATGTCGCACTACCAATCTCAGTTGGACACCCATTTACTCTCGTGCACCAATCTATCAGGCCTAGGAAACTTCGCTCCGGAAACGAGGGCATTGTTTTCTAGATGGCGCACAGATACCGGAGGTAAGACCTGCTCAAGAAGGGCGGCGCGTGTCACGATATCTGACAGCCGAGTTACAGCCTTAGTATCCCAGCACTGGGTCCAATACCATTGCTGATTGATCCTGAGCCGAACTTGTCTCAGTACGAACCCCGAATAACGTGGGGAATCTATCAGCTGGTAATAAGTCCAGGCCTGACTCGGAAGTCCGTTTGGTTCTTCGACTCGCAAGCTTGTGTTTAGTTTATGGCTGCTATTCCGGTCATCATTCATCAGGTTCTTGACCGAACGACACAGACACAAAACAGAGGACGACGCTCGGATCAAGCTGTTGATTTGCTTGGCATTTAGGAGGGGTCCATCCCAAATTGTTACGGCAGCCCAATTGGACCAGTCCATGAGCAGACGACGCTCCGATTTCCCAGCCATCAGCGATCGACTTCCCGGCCGCGATATGGCCCAATGAGCATTGCAGTGGCTGGCATCTATCTGATGGACTCGACGCCGATGCTGCCGGCTCGCACGAGGTTCAGCAAGGAAGACAAGGGCGACGGCGAATGCCATTCCAAACTGTGCATCACATTGCCGGTATTTTGACTTTTTCGATGAAGACGACCTGGTACCGAGAGACACCCCCTAGCCATGCAAATATGCTGGTCGCCGTTTGTCCAGCAGCATACAAACACGAGCACTGCAAAATGCGGGTCAGCAAACAAGTCAGCTTCGCCATCAGTTTGATGAAGAAACCAAGGAAGCATGAAAGCTGCAACGAGGGCAGGGTGGACGCTGATTCGAAGCAGAGGGCACAGCCACCATGGCCGGAAAGAAACAGGGTTCGGAAGCATGGGCACGAATAGCTGCATCGATGGCGACGAATAACAGACAACAAGCCATATTTGTTAACTGCTGGGCGATGCATGTCGTCAAAACCGGTGGAAGGGAAATACAAGACTGAAAGATCGTGGACACGGGCATCGACAGAATCAAGTTGAAGCAATTCGACCTCAGCCTGCTGGGATGAGCGATCGACCAAGGCGCGCCAACAAGGGAGAGGTATGATTGTGAAGGTGATAATTTTGCTCTTGATGCTCTCTTATTTGCTTTCCAGGGATCCGCCCCACTGACGCTTTGCAGCAGTGTGTCGCGTCGCATCGTAAGCCATGATGCTGATGTTGCCGGGGTTTGAAGGAGCGACGACGTCATTGAAGCAAAGTGCTGGCCATGTTTAAAGTTTTGCTGAGCACGGCAACGCACGGGCAGCCAAACACGACTAGAGAAGAAGCGAGCCTCTTATCACGACGAGCCTCCGTGGTCGATTTATCTGTTTTTCCATTCCCGTTTTGGGGATGGGATGGCCGGGGCTTTGAAGACCGCCAAAGTACCGGCCTGGACCACGTATTGGACTACAGTAGCTGATGGATAAGACGCAGTGACGAAGGATGAAGCTGAGCAGGTATTTTCCATTCTGCAAATGCCCGTTTGACAACTGTGTACTGCTCTGTAAGCCTGACTGCAGCGTACACACTGCGGGCACTCACTGGACGCACCTGGATCTAACATACCTTTGGTATCACAAGACCTTCATTCGGAACTGACGGGGAAGAGAGAGACAGACTTCCGCCTGCTCAGGTTGCGGAAGAAATCCTGTCTCCAATGACACCACCATAAGTCGGCTATCTCTATGGTAGTGTGGACCTCCCCTCTCCAAGCATGCGAGAAAGCACTGTTTGCTGCAATGCACAGGCCACTGGGCCCACTGCGGGCCCCTGCAACCCCCAAAACTTACAGGCCTGTCCTCGCAAGGACCGCCCGCCACGGCCTGCACCGGCCATCACAGGCCACCAGAAACCGGTTTGGACCAATGAGCGCCCATGGTCAACGTCATCGGTGTGTGCACTAGTCGTCCGAGGTAGCTCCTTTGGGGGGAGCTTTCAGCTTTCTTGGTCCGCCGTCCTCCTCCAAGTTCTCGAGCTACCCAAACTCCTCCTTGAGCAATTCGCTTTTTGTCCCAGAGAAGAGACGAGGCAGACCTCAAATCTCTTCCTGTCTTTCTCCCTCTTCTTCTCTCCACTCCCCCATCTTACCAGCTGCAGCGGTTTGTGTCGCTGTCTGCTTGCTTTGCTCTCCGTCCATCTTTGGACCTGTGGTGCTTCTTTAGCATCTGGTGTCGCAAGGGAGATCAAACGCGCCGAGATTCTTCACCATGCCTAGCAATTGGAACCGGCTGAAGGGCATCGTTGGCCTCGGCAGCGCCAACGGTGTCAATGGCTCTGGCGGCGTCGACCGCCATGCGTGGCTCCAGGAGGAGGAGCGTGCTCGTACGTTGTCTTCCCGTCCAACATCACCAAGCAATAGTTACTAACCCCTCTACTCGTCAATCCAGTGCTTCCCCAGCATCGCAATCAGAGCATCGAATCGGCTATCCCCGCCGAAGATGTGACCAAGATCTGTCTGCGCCTCCGACATCTCATCCGCGAGTGCATTCCCTGCGAACTCGAGGAGGCGCAAATCACCCGCTCCCATAGCACCATCATCACCAAGAAGGTCATCAAGGCTGCTAAGGAGGCCGGTGGTCATCAATATCGAGGATGCGTGGTACGTTTGCTATCTTCAATGGACTCCCGATTAGTTCTGATTTCCTCTAGGTCTATGCCCTGCTGGTCAACCTCCACTGGTTCAAGTGCGAGGCCATACTCGAGCTGTGGGATGCGGACCTACACCAACTTCGTGCCGTTGCCTGCACCGTCATCGCCAAACAGATGCAAGTTTAACTCCCTGGCACCCTTATGGGCTACTGTTACTGACACCTGCGCCCCTAAATAGCATTGAGGCCGAAGAAGACATGGAATACCTGTTGCACAACGTCCTTCTCCGACGCTACTCGTTCCTCAGAAACAGTCTTCCTACCGCCCCCGTAAACGTCATCGAAATGGCCGTTGACCTGCACGCCGTCCGTGTCATCGGTTCCTCGGGGTACCAAAAGTGCATTGCCTATCTTTGGCGCGGCTGGCTTGTCCAGGACGAGGACGACCCCTCCATCTTCGTCGATTACAAGGATAAGGATAACCGCAGCTTCCTCGTCCATATGGATCCCGATCGCATGCGCGCACCTCGCTATCAGAATGCCGCCCAGATGCTCTTTTCCCTCATTTACCTGGGTCTTTACACCGCCGCCATCAACTCAGTCAACCCAACTGGTGTCTTGGACGGCGCCGAAGTCGCTCTCTACATCTTTACTTTTGGTTATGTCGCCGACGAGCTCGTCAAGTTCTACAAGGCCGGATATCATATCCTTGGCTTCTGGAATGCCGTGAACGGCACACTCTACTCATTCCTTACCTTGTCGCTTGCGTTCCGTATCGTCGGCCTATCATACACGAACAACAAGCACCTACATGACCACTATAACCGCCTCAGTTATAACTTGCTTGCTTTCATTGCCCCCCTGTTCTGGTCGCGTCTGCTTCTCTATCTAGATAGCTTCCGGTTCTTTGGTGCCATGCTCGTTGTTCTGAAGGTGATGATGAAAGAGTCCGTCATCTTCTTTGCCCTATTGATCATCTTGATCATTGGCTTCCTACAGGCCTTCATTGGCCTTGATCTCGCCGATGACAATGTTGCGGGCGATGTGTGGTTCATTATCGAATCGATGCTGAAGGCCATTATGCAGAGCCCCGAGTTTGACGGCTTTGACGGATTTGGGCACCCATGGGGACTGATCTTGTACTACTGCTTTACCTTTGTGGTCATGGTAAGTTGACCAACCAACGCCTTGTGAAGTGTCGAGTTGAAGCTCACGCTAACTTTGACAGATTATTCTCCTCAACGTTCTCATTGCACTCTACAACTCGGCATACGAAGACATTTACGAGAATGCCGACGATGAGTATCTGGCTCTGTTCGCCCAGAAGACGATGCAATTCGTGCGGGCCCCCGACGAGAACGTTTTCATTGCACCATTCAACATCATCGAAATAATCCTTTCTGGGCTGTGTGAGTGGTGGATGCCCAAGAAGACATACGAGTTCATCAACGATTGTATCATGGCTACCCTCTATTCTCCCCTGCTCTTTGTAGCAGCGTACTCGGAGACGCGTACCGCGCACTCTATTCGCACCAACCGCTCACGAGGTGAGGAGGACGACGATCAGGTCCACGAGTGGGAGGAAATGGCCCATGCGATAGACTTTGAGGGTGAGGGCTGGGCTAAGACATGCGAGATGGCCAAACCTAATGTCGAGGATGAGCCAGCTGTCATCGAGGTTCGCCAACTTCGTGCTGAGGTGGAAGGTTTGAAGGGGATGCTGGCCGAAATTAACAAGGCCGTTCGCGCCCAGGGCGACCAGAATCCAAAGGAGATCCGAGACGCCCCAGAGACGGCTCCTAAGTCGACCTCAGAGCCGACCTCAGAGACAACCACGGAAGCGAAGAAACTGGACGTTCCAGAGGCTCCAGCGACACTCGAAGAAATCGATTCCCCAGAGGCACCGGAAACGTCGGAAGCCACCGAGACGGCGGAGGTCTCGGAGAGCAGCAAGTCTGGAGGAAAGAAGAAGAAGAACAACAAGAAGAAGAACAAGGGCGGCGCGGGAGGATCGGGTTCCGGACCGTCTGCCGAGTAGGAACGCAGACTGCGACCTTGAACGTACCAAGCACGAAGAATGAAAAGTCCATAATGACTAGGCTTGACAACAAGGGATGTGATGGGAAGTTTCATGCTTGTTTTTGGCTCCTGGATCGGTAGTTTCGGTTTGATATCATGACTACCCGTGTATATATTCGTGTGGTCAGTTAGTTGGTTAGGCACGTTGTTGGTTTTAATTAGTTGGGAGTCCAAGTTGAATTAACTATGCTCTACCACTACCACGAGATGTATCTCTAGTCGTTTTTACTGGATGTCAACATGGAGATGGTCGTCGTCGATGCGAGAGAGACGTACGCTCGCCGTACGCCGTATCGAGCCATGTGAGCCGCCCTCACCAGCCGGCCAAACGCCTAGATCCCTATGGTCATGTGCAGCCACGTTTCATACACCCATTGGTGCGTGTACCGGCACAGACCGTGGCACCACGAGCCAGGGACGACGAACGCGGCGAGGATGATGTGGGCGACACGAGGAACGCCTCGTACGCGGCTACCTGACACGGCTACCTGACACGGCTCGTTGACGTACCGGGCGTTGGGGCGAGACGGCGGCAGACGTTCACTGCGCAGAGCACGATGTTGACGCTGAAGATGTAGAGTAGGAAGAGCGCCTGGCTGCCTGGCTGCGGGAGGGTACCATGGCGAAGTTGAGCACGGGGGAGGCCTGGCTGCGGCCGAGGAGCGGCGGGTCGATCGCGTAGGCGTTCACCGTCGAGACGAGGGGCGCTGGCAGCGGGAGGAGGCGCAGCAGGGAGAGCAAGATGGGGTCGTGGGCACGACGGATTTGCAGGCGTAGGCGCAGGGCAGGTCGTACATGGTGATGCTGTGGGCGTTGACTGCTCGTGATAGGGACAGCAGCGTCATTGCCAGGACGGCCAAGGGTGGGTTGAGCTTCATTCTGGGATAAGAGAACACCAGGGATGCAACGTGGGTCTAGAACATGCCAGCACGATACAAGTTCTGACTACAATGCCGGTAATCTGGGAAACGGCGGCGTGGTCATTGGCCTGGCTTTGGAACGAGGCCCTGATGGATGGGCCCGCTGTGTCGGATCGATGCACCTTTCGCTTACCGCGCATTATCAGACATGAACACCTGTGACTAACTGTAGAGTAGAAGGTAACTGAAGGGACGAGTAACCCCCACATTGTGTTTATTGTGTGTGCGTGTTTAACATAATTATCGTAAAGTCTCCGAGCAAAGGCTGCTAACGTCCTCCCTCATCCTCCATGCCCAACCAAGGAAGGCTGCGTCTCTTTCCTCATCTAGTTTGGAGGAAAGTATTTGCTATAACTCGTTGGTTAGCATCTGTCAACAGTAACAGCAACATAACAGGAAGAGAGAGAAAAAAAGACACCAACTCACGGGATCATAGCATCGTATGAGTCTACGTCCTTTTGCTCAAACGTCACAAACACCACGCGCATCAACTTATGGCCGTCACTCCCCTCCAGAAACTGGCGCACCGTGTCGCAGGCCACCTTTGCCGCGGCCAGGGACGGAAACCCGTAGACACCGGTGCTAATGGCACTGAAGGCCACCGATCGAACGCCCTCGCGCACCGCCAACTCCAGGCTTTTCTGGTAGCAGCTGCGCAGCAGCGCGGTGGGGTCCTCGTCGTGGTAGTACTTGGGCCCGACGGTGTGGATGACGCGCTTGGCGGGCAGCTCGTAGCCCTTGGTGATACGGGCCTCGCCGGTTGGACACCCGCCGAGCGACGCGCACTCGGCCACCAGCTGTGGTCCGGCGGCCCGGTGGATGGCGCCGTCGACGCCGCCGCCGCCGAGGAGCGACGAGTTGGCCGCGTTGACGATGGCGTCCAGACGCAGGCGCGTGATGTCGCCGCGGATGAGGCCGACGTGGTCGTTGACCGAGGAGCTGGCGGGATACACAGCCGCCGAGGACGGAGCCTTGAGACCGGCCTGTTGATACAGCTCCGTGAGCGTTGGGATCTGGGGAAGGCCTCTGGCAGCCATCTTGAGGGCGAAGGTGAGTGTGCGTTGGGGTCGCACCGAGTTTTTTTTTTGGGTGAGTGTTTCGATGTGTTGTAGGAAGAGAACACGACGGGAGAGCCTCGCTGTCCTTTGTATTCGTATGTTGTGTCGAGACAGTGGAGAGAACAGCAGTTGAATTGGAAGTTAACTCTCGCTCCCAGGCATCAACCAAACTGACAATTGATCAATGGCACATCAATGATTGAACAATAGTGGACGTAGTGGGTGGTGCCGTTTCTGCTGATGAGGATGATTCAAGGATACATGTGCCTATTGAGCTCAAATTTCTTCTTATTGTTGTTCGAGGCCTTTTGGTGTTGAAGTGATGAGTCAAATCAAGAATGAGAATGCGGCCAGTCAGTCATCTGAAGTTGTCTGACACCTGCTCTGACATCAACCATGATGACCATGGCACCTGCCCCGCGTTTTTCAAGTTCCAAAGATGCAGTTTCTTATCTTATCAGGAATGCCGATACTCCACCAATAACCCACCCGAACCATCTGCCGGACGACAAGTATCTTACATTCACAACTACACACTTGAGGAAGAAATAAGGTCACTCGTTATTGGCATAAACATGCTATACAGTAAATGGAAATTCGGGGCACCCAGCTCAAAGTCCATAATCTCCAAGCAGCACATTTTGCCTAACTCCTTGAGTAATTGACACCTTTTCTGCAGTCCAAAATCAATTCAAACACCAATGTCGAGATACCTTCATCCAAAGTCCATATCACTCTCATCTGACCCTCTTGACGCCCTTTTCAACTTCCCAGATCCCCTTCCGCTTCCATCCTGCCGTTTGGCCCCCGACGATACCGGAATCCTCATAATCCAACCCCAAGTTCATCTCCGTGTCGAACCCGCTTAAATTAAAGGCTATGGAATCGCCGCTCTCCCGGTCTCGCGGACTCGACGTGGCTGAAGTCTCCGACACATTGTCGACGGCGTATCTCTGAGGCTTCATCATGAACGCTGATCCGGATGGGAAGTTCCCGTCTCCGTCTCCATCTCCATCTTCGTCAGCCGCTCCCTCCTGCTCATCTATTCCCCTTTGATTCTGCAGCCATTGTCCAAGTACGTCCCGCACACCTCGGTCCTCTTCATCAAGATCTTCATCCAGATCTTCATCCATGGGTTCTGGCTGTGCTTCTTCAATCATGGGCTCCGGCTGCGACTCTTCAACCATGCCCTCAGCGTAGCCCTGCTGTTCCCACGTCTGATCCAGGTTGCCGAGTCTGCCTTTTCCCTGCTTTCCAGGTCGCCCTAGAATATCCGTACCCTCCCGAGGGCCCTGATGAGAGAACGTGTCTATCGGCACCGTGTTCGGCCTGTCTGCTCGTACGTTCAAAAGATCCTTGGTGATGGTTTCGCGGGCGGCGTATGGGTGGGGTATGATGCCACCAAAGGCCCTTGGCGGTGCAGCTGGCACGTTTGGCTGGACTGCCGGATGGCCTGCGCCGGTAGGCGTCCATGGCGAAGTCTCTCCATCTCTTCGCGGCGGGAACGGGGTAGGGCCGGAGGTGTACGGCGTGAAAGCTTCAGAGTTGGGACTGAACGGCCCCGAGAACCTTGGGCTGGGAGTGCTCGCATGCCCCCATTGACTGCTTCCCAGCGGCACAGCATGGCCTGGGATTACCAGAGGCGTAATCCGCGGCGGCTCTCGCGGCGGTTGAAGAGCCCCAAAGGCAGCCGTATGCTGAAGTGTCGGTCCTTGCTGTGTTTGCGTCGTCCTCGGCGCTGTGCTGTTAGCGGCGTGATCCAACTTGAAGGCCTCCGCTTTCTTCCCTTCCTCCTCCAAAGCCTGAACAAGAGTTTGCACTTTCTCCGTGTTGAAGATGCTGGCAACCTGCGAGCCGCTTACTCGCTTCTCCAACACGTCGTCCAGGAGTCCGGCCCAACGTTGCGATAGCCCTTGTGTGTCCACCTCTGTCTCTGGAAGCACAATCTTGTATGATTCCAAACTTATCAGTCTCTGGATGCGTGTCTTGAATTCTCTCAGGTCCTCGAGCTGCTTGCCAGTCTGGTTCAACATCTCTTTTTTGGCGAGGAAGAATATTCGCTCGTGGGATTTGTGATGGGATTTGCGAAGCATGGGTACCGTCTCGAGTAAGTCGCGCCAATCGGGTTCACGCATCTGGTCAGTGTCCAGCTTGAGGAGTCTCTGGATGTTGCCGAATGCCGTCGTGAGAGCCTGTACCCTGCCTTTCCATTCATTGTTCCATTCGGGCATAGCGTTGGAAATGTCATTGGCTGTGTCCATAATCGTCAACAGCATCTTCAAGATGAAACTTGTGTGGTCATCCCAGAACTGGTGATGAGATTGAAGTTGATTCTTGTAATGCGTCCAGTACTCTGAAGGAAGTCGGTAAAGCTCGCACATCATGCTCTCCTGATACTCGCGCTCTTCCTCGAAGCCTTGAACCATGTCCATCAGGCTTCGTACTATGCGATCACAGTGCTGGGTTTTTACGGGCCTACAGATGGCACTTCGGAACGTCTCATGATCGCCAAAGCACCGTTCGGAATATTTATCCGGCCAGCCTTTGGTAGAATGAGCAAGCCTCTCCCATGTTTCGTACTCAGTCTTGATGCCTGCGTCTGTTTCCATCTCGCTTTTCCCGGAAAGCAGAAGCACGTAGCCCCTAAACTCCGAAAGAATCATGAGAGTCATTTTCCCGTTCTGCTTCAACGCACCCTGTCTTTCATCCCAGTTCTTTCGGTTCTTATTGAAGCGCTTGGCCATCAAGTCAAACTGAAAGGCTTCGTTGATAAGAATCGTCAGATATTGATGAAGCGTGTGTTTGCCGCTGTCACATATGCCGTCCAGGTAGTCTTGGATCCATTCCTGGTCTTCGACCGACCCCGTGTGAAGATCTGGCAAGGCTACTGAGTTGTACCGAGCTTCGTCAGGAGAAAAGAAGATTTTGTGCGGCTTCGTTGATGGTTCTCTCAACGCTGCCATGCCGTATTTCTTGACGGAAGTTTGCCAGAACGATTCGGTAAAGTATTTCTGAGCGTCGCCGATACGGATAAAGTGGGAGTACTGCTCGGTCTGTAACTTGGGCTCGGTAAGCACCTGCTGGGACTCTCCCAGGCCATCCGGCCACCTCGTATGGATTGCCAGACCCGCGTAGTCTCCAACGAATGGCGGACCACCCCTGGGGTACATTTGGGCAAGTAATGACCACGTACCGCCGCCGAGAACCTGCGTACATTTGTGATTAGTTGTCTGAATTCCGGTCATCTGTAGGGTAATTAAGAAAGTAAAAACTCACATGTTGTTCGTATGCATGGCCAACCTCTGAGGCAGGATCGTTCTCAAAAGTCGGCTCGGGGCACTCGTTGCTGTAACCCCGTGGACAGAGTTCATCGTATAGATCTTGACAGATGACCTGACTCTGAGGATCGGATATCCCAAAATCGGCGGGATTTGCTAGCCACTTGTACTGTGCTGTGTTGAAAGCGTGCTAGAGAACGGTTTGTTAGCGATTGATTTTGGGGTGCACTTCCCTGGTGGGTATTTGGAAGGATTGAAAGAGAAAAGAAAGTCTTGTTAACTTACCATCATTTCATGAACAATTGTTAGAGCAATAGTGAGGCTGGCCATCATCTTCTCGCTGGTGCTGAACTTTGTAACCAACAGAGGCCAGACCAACTCTGCAGCAAGACTGATTCTAATGGCCCCATTCGGCAATTCTAGGCCGCCGTTCATGGTGACACCTGTGGGCGCGTAAGCTTCAAAGTCTTTACTAAAATGGTAGTGACCGCCTCGTATGTTCAGCTCAAGGAGTCGGTCTAGAACCTTGTAAGTGAATGTTTTCGGAACGAAATTGGGGATTTGCCTCATCTCTTTAGCACTAGGCAGCAGGTTCGGGTCATCCATGTCGACGGTACGCCGAAATTGGAACTTCGGGAAGTTCCTCTTATCATAAAACGATCTAGGATCGAGCGTTTCGTCAATGTAGAATCTGTTCGACGGATCCTGTACGGCGGCGATAAATGGTTCCTTTGCCTGGAGAAGTCGTGAGGCGAGTTGAAGAGCCGGCTGCAGCGCATTCCAGACCCTGTCGTTTTTCTATCCACCATGTTAGTAGAAAAAACAACATCTCAATGTTAGAAACTTACCCTGGGATCGTATTCTCCGCGCTCGCCATCGATGTTGTATACGACACGAGGGTCCTTAGGCTCAAACCCATTGAAACCTGTGTCAGCCCACTTAGACCGATCCAGTAACCTTCTTTTGTTAGCTTGCGTTGTAAGAGTAGAAAGAGAAACTTACGGGTATAGTGGCCCTTGAAGGTCGCAGATTGTATCGCCCATTGTGAAGTAGTCTTCAGCATGCATCTAGTAACATCGTCAGTTGCCTACCGAGGTAGGGTATAGCATATTGGGCAGAGTTTCGTGGACATACCTCATCCATGGTCAAGTCTCCAAAAAGCAATCCTTGCCAATACTCATCGATGAGTAGATCTTCGTACCTTTGCATGCATTCTTGGTCGGCCTGGTCCATTTCAGTCATGTCGAGTCTTTCTTCAGCCATGAAGTCGTCTAGGCGGTGTCCATTGTCAGCGGCTAACTTCTCCAGTCGAGCGAAGAGGTCCTTTCCGGTGCGAATGTTGCCATGGGGGAACAGTTGTCGACTTTCAGCTCTGGTCGGAGAGGTTCGGGAACGACCATCCGACCGACCAGGGAAGATGCCAAATCTCTTAGCGTACTCTGTCGGGTTGTGGATCTGGTCTCTGGCAAGCAACGCTGGTCTTATCCGGCTCACGGCAGCATCTGTAATGGGCCAATCAGTTTCTTGACGCTTCGGGCCATCGTCTTCCCATGTTGGGTCAGTCCAGGCAGGCGCGTAATGGATATAATTCCAACTGCCCTCCGTGGCGTTTTTGGGGGGTACTCGACTTCTCACCGAGTCAGCTTGCTGCAAGTCCGACTGGTATGGATTAGGAACATTTGTCCCTGGGCTAGGGGGAAACCCTCCACTTTCAAGACTGTCGTTAGAATCGGCCTCGTAACTTGGTCTGGCGGCGTCAAAATCCAAAAGAGAATTAATTGGATCGCTTGGTGGCCTGGGAGGGCCCGTTTGGTGATGGTCAGACATCGGGATTGGTGATAGTAAAAAGGCGGGTAGAAACTGTTTTATTGAAGAAAATGAAACATCCCAAATGATAGTGGTAGTGGCTGTTTATGTATGTATTACATATCGACTATGCCGTTCAAGTTCTTGAGAACATGGTTGTATCCCAACGAAAGGCAGTAATTCAACGAAGCTGCCAAGTACGGCATCTCTAGCTGTTCAGGTGTGAAAAATAAAAAATTAAAGGCCTACTGTAATGAGATGAAGGAGAACAAGTCTGAGTTCTCATTACACACCTGCCGGGCAACAGCGTGGGTCTGCTCTTTGAAGGGGGTAAAGGAAACGAAGTGTCTACAGAGTACATCAGCGCTGATTCGTCCCGAGACAGTGGTAGGGGAGAGGTTGCGATAATGGGCCTTGGCTCTTTGATCATGTTCACTTTGATACGCTCAACCGGACACTCAGGTCAACTTCCGTATGCCAGATGTTCAAGTCTCTTGAGAAGAACATTCGAAGTCGTCCAAGGAGGGGCCGAGCGTGAAAGCCGAATCCAACAAAGGGCCTCTGTGAACGTTTCATTTCAAGACATAACGGAAATTCAAGGCTCGCACACCGCCAATATTGACCGAATTCGCAGTAGCCGAACGGTAACTCAAGCCAATACAAAGTGTCGAGTCATAATACCTCGACGTCGAGAAATTACCTGTTGCACATCAGAGTGAATGCCTTGCACAAGGAGTAAGATGGGCCAGCAGGTATGATATGTATGAGATGCCCGTGAATCTTGGGGTAGGTTCGGAGTCCGGGGCCCCGCGATATGGTCACGACAGTCTAGGCCACTGCGGGTGAGACGTCCAGTAGCTGACTGAGGGCGCGAGTGGCCAAGTTATGACTTAATGCGTACAATGAACCTAGGTGGCAAGCGTTGATATGTTCACACTCACTTGCGTAGATGCTGACGAGAGCTGAGCATCCAGTGACACGCGGAGGTCTCAGCTCGAAATCGACTGGAGACGCGGGAAGCACTCCGGTCAGGATGTCTGCCCGTGCTAGGTGTTAATACAAGACCTCGTACCTGACACTTGAGACAAAGAACCTACATTCGTACTGGTCGAGCACTGGAAGGCAGAACAAGCCCATTCGCAGCCACTAAAATAGACCGAATAGAAGTGCCGTGGCAACGTGGCGGAGGCACTGATTGGGAATGGCTGAGCGTAGTGGGCAAGCCAGGATCCACCAACCCTTGAGCAAGGGCTGTCGGCTCCGGTGGTCAGGAGGGCTTAAGATTTGAGAGGGCGCTCGCTGTGCTGTTTGGTGTCCGCCGGAGTGGCCGTTCTTGGTTGTTTGTTGGGTTGAGGGCGGACATTTTAGCGTCCAGTATCCGAGTTTAAGAGAGATGGAGATTTTCGCCTCGACCAGATTGATGCCTTAGATTCGGAGGCCTTACAGCCTGGGGACCAGGCCTCAAGCAGCTGCCATTCATGCGAACTACCACACTCGATTTGACGAAGCAGATTAAGAAGCAAGGTAGGTAGGTTGGCAGCCAACCAACCATGGCTGAGGGATATCCCACCTGCACCTCAGCTGAAAGATCGGTACAACTGCATAGTGCAGGACAAAGAAGTAGTACTGTATCATATCTCAAGGCTGAACGTTGTTTCAAGCAGCGACAATGAACACACGATACGCCCGAGTTTGCAGGATCTACTGAATACCTGCATGTGTCCGTAGCATTGCTCTTATTACTCGGGTAAGGGGACGGTCTTTGACGACGATTCAGTTTACCACCACCTCTTTGGCCAGCGGAAAATTGAGTTGGCTTGAGTACGAATATAACAAGAGACACTGTGTAACGTCGCTGTTCACGAATACTAACGAGGTATTCGTACTCCGTATGTTCTAGCCGTGGCTCTCTGATTCCATGCCACTTCATTACCAGATTCATCCATCATAAATCTGCCATATGCTAGGCACGGCACAATAGGACGTCTAGGTCGTCATGGGGACGGCGGAGAGTGGATAGATAAGTCGGCATGTTGAAGCAAAAGTGGAGATTGCTACAGAGCAACCTCGTCCTCAATACCCATCCGACAACATCCGCAAACCCTTGCCTATTGGGGTATGACATCGTTGTGCCCACGGATGATCGGAAAAGATTGTTACGGTGACAAGAAGGACGAAAAGCAGCGTCGAAATACAGCCAAAAAAAAAAAGTCAACATGACCGTCGTGCGCGGGAGACAAGAAGGGACCAGATCAACAGGGCATGTCAACCCTGTCGGCATAGTTCGCCCGCCTCCAACTCCCGGCTCTTTTGCCTCTCCCAGACCCAACCAACAACCTGGCAGCCAAGCACTTCAACTATCCAGCGGAAAATGCATCATCTTGCCGCCAGCTCAAGCGTTCATTGCAGTATTTGTGCATGGGTCTAGCTAAAAGGGTGGTATCAGAGGCTTCACCGCCCTCGCCGCAACGAACCGTGAGGCCCGTGAAAAGAAGCTGGTCCACACCGCCTCGTTTAGGTCTAGTGCAGGCGCTGATAAACCCGATAAGCCTGAGTCGCAGTTTGCCGTCACAGTCACTGCGGCGGAGGTGTGGCGTGCGTACAGTGCAGTACAGTGCACGGCTTGTTTTGGGCTGCCAAGGACATGGGCAGGGAAGGAAGGAGGGGTGGAGGGGCTGGCCGGAGGGGGTGGGGCGAGGGGCCCTGGAGGGGTAAAAGGAAGGAGCGAAAATTTTGGCGCTCACCTTGGGCGTTGCGGCCCTGTGGGCAGTGTGAGGGCGGCACTGTGGCTCGCTGACGGCGCCACCCCCCAGTAAAAAAAAAAAAGTTGTGGACTCGGAGAGGCGAGGCACATAAAACTTGTCCCAGACCTCCCCTACGTTATTCCTCCTCTCCCTCCCTTCTTCTTCTCGATCTCATCCTCCTCCATCCATCTCTCTTCCCCACGGTCGTCCTCCTCCAGACGAACCTTCTCTTCAACGCTCGCGCGTTTGTTCTTTGGGCTCCCTCCACCGAACGAACCCCGCAACCCTCACCAGAGTCGACCCCTCCATCGATATCTGTGGGTTTTTACGACGATCCGACTTTCTCTCTCCTCCTTAATACCCCTTCGAAAAACAAAAAACCCAAACATCCGCCAAGATGCCTACCGAGAACCAGCAGAGCATCAAGGTCCTGGACGAGCTCTTCCAGAAGCTCACTGTGTCCAAGGATGCTGCCGACATTCGGGAGTCTTCCAACGAGCTGGCCTCTTTCATCAACGGCCGCATCGACGACCAGGCTGTCCCCACCAAGTGAGTCTCCTGTGCCTCTATTCAACCCCTTCAACGATTTTCTTTGTCCTGCTCGGCTCGGCTGGCCTACCTGCTCTACTCTACAAGTCCTCTCATTTGTCAGATGTTGGAGTGAGGGTGTCCGATCAGGCCGCGCAGGCTTCTCATTTCACATGCTTTCAATCTCACTCTCACTTCCACTGTCGATTTTTTTCTTTCTCCGGCTTTCCGGCTTTCACCCGAAACTTGCAGCCCAACCCGGCAGCAGACGTCGGAGTGTGAGCAGCCTGCTGGAGTGGGCGAGTGGGTGACTGGCGTTCTGCCACGCACTAATTCTTTTTTACCCCTCCCCCTCACTTCCTGCACGAGAAAAAATTGCCCCGCTGCGTTTGGCTCGCTGGGTGACCTCGGGCGCTAATTCTCACCCCCTGCTACGTCCACTCATGCGCCGAGTTCCAGCGCCCACAAAGTTTTCAGGTGGCAACTTGAAGCTAACAATTCAATTTACAGGGTTGTCGAGGGTCTGCAGAAGCAGCTCGCCAACAAGAAGGATGCCGTCGCCCGTGAGCGTGCCGCCATCGCCATTCAGGCCATCGCTTCTCACTCCGAGGTCTCCGCTTCCGTCGAGCCCTACCTCGTTGTCCTCCTCCCCAACGTCCTCGCCGCCGTTGGTGACAAGATCTCTGCTGTGAAGAATGCCGCCTCCGGTGCCGTTCTCGCCATTGCGAGCGCTCTCAACGCCAACGCCGTCAAGGCTGCCCTCCCTGCTGTCATGGAGTCCATCCGTGTCGCCCAGAAGTGGCCCGAGAAGATCGCTGCCCTCGACTTCATCGACACCCTCATCAAGACCTGCCCTGCCCAGCTCGCTTACCGCGTCCCCGAGTTGATCCCCGTCATTTCCGAGTCCATGTGGGATACCAAGAAGGAGGTCAAGGAGCGTGCCTACAAGGCTATGGAGCAGCTCTGCCAGTTGATTGTCAACCGCGATATCGAGCGTTTCATTCCCGAGCTCATCAAGTGTATCGCTAAGCCTGAGAACGTCCCCGAGACTGTTCACTTGCTCGGTGCCACCACTTTCGTCACTGAGGTGCAAGAGCCTACTCTCGCCCTCCTGGTCCCTCTTCTCGACCGTGGTCTCAACGAGCGCGATACTGGTATCAAGCGAAAGGCTGCCGTCATTGTCGACAACATGTGCAAGCTCGTCGACGACCCCAACATTGTCGCTCCTTTCTTGCCCAAGATGATGCCCGCTCTTACCAAGAACTACGACAACCTGGCTGACCCTGAGGCTCGTGAGAAGACCAAGCAAGCTCTTGACACCCTCAACCGTGTCGGTAACGTCAAGGACGGCGTCATTCCTGAGCCCCGCGTTGACGGTGCCATGAACGTCATCGTCCCCAAGGTCGAGTCTACTATCAAGCCTAAGTTCGCCAACTACCTCGAGAAGATGGGCCCCGTCGCCGAGTACATCGCCGCCATCGCTGGCCAGCTCGTTGATGAGAAGGAGGCTGAGCTCGCCATCTGGGTCGAGAACCTCAAGCCTTACGTCGCTGTCATCACCGGCATCGATAGCGCCGAGTCCATCGTCGAGGCTCTCCGCAAGGTTGCTCTGCCCAGCGCTGCCGCTGAGGCCGACAAGGAGGAGGACGATGAGGAAGGTGAGGATCTTTGCAACTGTACCTTCTCCCTCGCCTACGGTGCCAAGATTCTTCTCAACCAAACCCACCTCCGCCTCAAGCGTGGCCAGCGTTACGGTCTTTGCGGCCCCAACGGTTCTGGCAAGTCTACCCTCATGCGTGCCATCAACAACGAGCAGGTCGAGGGTTTCCCTAAGCAGAGCGAGGTCAAGACTGTCTTCGTCGAGCACGACCTGGACTCCGCCGATACTGAGATGACTACCATCGAGTGGACCATGAAGAAGCTCGAGGAGGCTGGTGTCACCACCACCAAGTCCGATGTCGAGAAGCAGCTTGACGACTTCGGTTTCAACGAGCAGATGGTTCAGGGTGAGATCAGCGCCCTTTCTGGTGGTTGGAAGATGAAGCTGGCTCTGTGCCGTGCCGTCTTCGAGGCCCCCGATATCCTGCTTCTTGACGAGCCTACCAACCATCTGGATGTGAAGAACGTCAAGTGGCTCGAGGAGTACCTCCAAAACTCTCCCTGCACTTCCATCATCGTGTCTCACGACTCCACCTTCCTCGACAACGTCTGCCAGCACATCGTTCACTACGAGCGCTTCAAGCTCAAGCGCTACAGGGGTAACCTGAAGGCCTTTGTCGAGCGTGTCCCCTCTGCCCGATCATACTACGAGCTCGGCGCCTCCGAGATGGAGTTCAGCTTCCCTGAGCCCGGTTTCCTCGAGGGTGTCAAAACCAAGGCTAAGGCTATTCTGCGTGCCACCCGCATGTCCTTCCAGTACCCTGGTACCTCTAAGCCCCAGATCGCCGACATCTCCTTCCAGTGCTCGCTTGGCTCCCGTATTGCCGTCATTGGCCCCAACGGTGCTGGCAAGTCCACTCTGATCAACGTCCTCACCGGTGAGCTCATCCCTACCCAGGGTGAGATTTACCAGCACGAGAACATCCGTATCGCCTACATCAAGCAGCATGCTTTCGCCCATATCGATAACCACCTGGACAGCACTCCCTCGGAGTACATCCAGTGGCGATTCCAGACTGGTGAGGATCGTGAGACCATGGACCGTGCCAACAAGATCATCACCGAGGAAGATGAGAAGGCCATGGACAAGGTCTTCCGCGTTGAGGGCACCATGCGCCGCGTTATTGGTATCAGCAGCCGAAGAAAGTTCAAGAACAGCTACGAGTACGAGTGCTCATTCGCCCTGGGCGAGAACATTGGCATGAAGAACGAGCGATGGGTTCCCATGATGACTGCCGACAACGCCTGGTTGCCCCGTAACGAGCTTCTGGCTTCTCACCAGAAGATGGTTGCTGATGTCGACATGAAGGAGGCTCTTGCCTCTGGTCAGTTCCGACCTCTGGTCCGAAAGGAGATTGAGTCTCACTGTGCCAACTTCGGCCTCGATGCCGAGCTGGTCTCTCACTCTCGTATGCGTGGTCTGTCTGGTGGCCAGCGTGTCAAGACTGTTCTTGCCGCTTGCTCTTGGCAGCGACCCCATCTTATCGTTCTTGACGAGCCCACCAACTATCTCGATCGTGACTCTCTCGGTGCCCTGTCCAAGGCGCTGAAGAAGTTCGAGGGTGGTGTCATTATCATTACCCACTCCGCCGAGTTCACCAAGGACTTGACTGAGGAGGTCTGGGCTGTCATGGATGGTCAGATGACTCCCTCCGGCCACAACTGGGTCCAGGGCCAGGGTGCTGGTCCTCGCCTCAAGGCAGATGGTGATGATGAGGAGGAGAAGTTCGACGCTATGGGCAACAAGATTGTCAGCACCAAGAAGAAGGCCAAGCTGAGCTCTTCCGAGGCGCGAAAGAAGAAGAAGGGTAAGTCACAGTCCACTACAACCAACCAAATCCGACAGATGCTAACAGTTTCACAGACCGCATGGCTCGCCGCAAGCGTGGTGAGGAGGTGTTCAGCGATGAGGAGGATTTGTAAACAAATCGCATCCCAACACCGATACTCGACCATGTTCTGACGACAAACTTCTTTTGATGACATACCACGTTTCCTTTGTCTTGCGTTGATCAAAAGTTAAGGGTGCGTCTTGGTAATGGATGGACTGCACACTTGGGCTCCCGATAGAGATGGGTTGCTCTGTTAGACTACCACCTGAGGGAAAATGAGGACGGAGGCTTTTTCTGGGATTGGAGGACCCCAGATATGTTGAATCCTTGGCCTTAGGTGGACTTGGAGCTTGGCAATAGATAGAGCCAAAATAGACTTGATAAGATCATACATGTGTGTGTCATGATGGTGCAACATAATTGTTGGGATCGTAATCCACCCCATCTGGCGAGAGCAGGATCATATTGCTCACGAGCTGATTTTAGGCATGAATACGACTGTATTCTTACATGAAGCTTCAATGCTCATGCTGAAGTCTTTTCGTGGTCAATTGTACTATGTCATAGGGTAGTCTCAAAGCTGCGTTACGGAATTTATGTACAAGAGCCGAAAAAGGGTAACCTAAGCTTTAACACAGTCCGTCCCGAGAGATTGTGTCTCCGTCTTCAATTCATTACTCGCACAGACTACTCTGCTCATAAGTTGGCTCACCAATCGGCTTTTGTATACAATATGACTCCTTAATACAATGTATGGAACTTGCCACACTGCAAACCGTGCCATAAAGCTTCTAGCTCAGCAATTTAGCCGCGGACTCCCAGGACAGGCAATGCTTTAAAATAAAAACAAATAACAAAAACGAGATCAAGCTAATTGCCGACAAAGAATAGACAAAAAAAGGGCAAAAAAAGAACTTGATAAGACTGGGACTTGAACCCAGGAGGATTGCTCCACCAGGAAATTGATTGTTAAGGTTAACCTTAACCTGGCGCCATAACCAACTCGGCCATCTTACCAGATGTGTTTGATGGAGTGGATTCCCCGTATTTTAGCTTATGAACTAAGAGTCCGACTCTCGAGACAGTGCACTCTTCCTTTTCGTGACATGGACTTTTGATGCTATCTATGTCGTTATTCGCAGCGAGTTGTTTGAAGAGATGAGCTGTCTTTGGTTTTATTTTGAGGGATATATCTTGTTCCACATTGCATTTGATCGCTCAGTTGTCATCGCTTACACCGTTTCGTGGGAGAAATAGCAGGAGTAGAAACTACGAACCCGTGGCCGGTTGCTATTCTGTGTGTCTGATGCTTATAGATGAAGCCAATACTTCTCGTGAGGATTGCGTTGATCTCCCTTTTTTTTTTTTTTTTTGGCTGAGACTGCAGCTGCATCTATTGACCCTGGGTCAAGGACTAGAGCACATGTTACGATAAGGTCCAGTCTGAGCATTCTTTATGTGTCCATTCGCGTCGTTTCTCTTACGATCCGTGATTGAGAGTCTCCTACTTTGAGAAAGACCAAGTTGTGTTTCGTCTATCTAGGCGTTATGTGTAGATAAATGTCTGTCCATTGACGACGATGAACTAAACAGCCTAGGTGTGCTTGCGTGAATCGCAAGGCTGTGAACGAGTCCATCAAACATCAAACCGACCCAAACGAGTAACTTTAATCTACCGTAGGGCATATTATGAAGTACATGGCTCTCTAATAGCAACATTCAATCATTACAATTAAACCTCACTCAAATCTCATCAACTTGGGGGGAAACTCCGCAGCCAGGTCGATGCCTGCGCAGTCTCAGCTTCCCTAATACGCTCCGTTATCCTGGGGAAAAAGTGTTGAGGCCTAAATGTATATAAGCTAATGGGATTCAACTATTACGTACCTTGAACACCCTGTAGTTCGATTCCGCTACCAGTTTTGCGCATGGGAGACATGCGTGGGACAGACAGCTAGCTTTACATCCTGGAGAAGAACTTAGCTGTGTTCGAATAGGACAAGACGAAGTATCAAATCATATGAGGAGCAGGTCTTGAAATTGGTGCATTGGAGTGTAGAATAGTCACTAACACTCGCTTTGCAACGACGCCGAAGTGTGGGTTGGGCTGGCAGATTAGATGTGTAGCATTCGATCTATATTGGTGATCAGCTTGCCCAATTAAAAGAGCTCAGACAGTGTTCACCCATCCTAAATATGGAAGTTTTGTTATTGAATAGAGAGAAAGATCATATGCAAGAAGACGCTCGCTGAGAAGGCAGCAGAACTAGGCCCCGGTCACAATACCTCTCTTGTAGGGTAGTATAATTTGGCTAACGGAGACCGTAGTAGGTCATCAGATTTATCTCACTTCGGTTGAAACATATATAGGTCTCTGTGAAGGATAATAGAAAGAGTTCATCTGCAGGCGGTTCCTGCGTCACAATGCCGTCTGAGATAGGTACTCAATAGAGCACGATAGTTAAAGTAGTGTTCTACCCCCTGTGCACCCACAACGATGAGTGTATCAAAACCAACTAGTGGACGTAGAATCCTTTCAAATAGTCTCAAACGCATCTCCAACCATCATCTCTCCGTTCGTGTCCTACCAGCATCCGGCCTCCATCCGGCCCCACCCCCGACCTCACGCCCGACGCCCCGCCCCGTCAGCCCCTGCGCCCGGGTCTCATCCTCACCACCCTCACCTCAGCATCTATCCTTCTGGAAACACCCCAAGTACAGCTACATATGCACGACGTGTAGGTACAACCCCATATTCGGATGCAAAGATGCAGCTGCTCCACCACAACTAGTTTCATCCCCTCCCCCCCACCCCCCCCCCCC